>MIQA02007751.1:0-13237 GCA_001887855.2 Sclerospora graminicola | reverse complement strand
TATTTCCATATTTACTGTTAGCTATGGCGTACTAGTATTCTTTTCCGTTGGGAGCACAACGGGTTTTACGGTACGCTGTACCCACGTTATGGTGCATGGTGTGTGTAACACTAAGTTTATCCCAGACTAATTACCAACTTAAAAATTAGTCTGGCACAGACTATTTCCGAACAACCCTTAATTAGTCTGTGTTCATTAAAAGTCTGGCACAGACTATTTAAGGTAGCACAGCTCAAAACTCAGGTTCGAAATTAATCTGGCACAGACTAATTACGGTGGGAGGAGTAGTATCGGCATGCTCTCTATGAGTAGAGTATTGCAATGTACCATATCATGTCTGACATAGGTGTCACGTTCAATTAACTAAAATATGGCTGTCCTCAGTATCCTAATAAAACAGAACGTTCACAGTTTTCGTCGCCAATGAAACCACTCACCTTATTTCTTCTTGCCAAACCTATAGAGTCAATAAAAAAATCCCATTGTTACGAACGACAAAATCAAGAAAATTCAATAAAAACAGCACACGTACGAGGATTGATCTGTGTCATGCAGAATGTTAAGTAGCAACGAATCCGAGTTGAGGTAAACCTTGTTCGCCGAGCGAGAGATGACCGTCGCAATCTCCTTCGCAGCGTCCAGACGACGTAGCTGCACAAAGGCCGGGTTGTTTTTAATAGCTTCACCCACCAGCTCAGCTGACTTGGACACACCCAGCGCGCGGATGACCGTGCTCTTCTTTTCTTGAATAGCGCGTTCAACGATGAAACGGGCACGCTCGGCATCTTGCTGCGCCACTTGTTTCGCCTCAATCGCCGCCGTGTACTCGGCGCCAAAGGTCAGATGAATAATCGAAACATCTTCGAGCATGATGGCGAACCGATCCGCACGACGTTTCTACACAGTAGCAAGTTGACATTCCACATCAGTTCCAGGTCGTGACATCTTGACGCTTTATTGCACCTACCAAGTTTTCAATAATGAGTCGACTGACGTGATCACGTTGAAAGATCAACTCAGCAGCTGTGAATTGAGCCACCACTTGCTTGGCCACTTCGTTGACAATAGAGGGCAACACCTTGTCATCAAAGTCTACAGCACATAATAAAGATGTTAGTCTTTCTAACATACAGCTGCATCGCTATCCACTTTGTCTTTGCTGTACCGGTGCCAAGATTCTGGTAAAGCCATTGCAGACGCGCACGGTCAGGTTTCGAAAGCACACGAATGGAAATATTAATCATCTGTAAGTCCTTTGTGCCCGTCAAGGACGCATACGTGCGAGGACGCGTGCGTACGTCCATAATAAGTGGACGTTGTAGCCACGGCACGAGGAAATGTGTACCCTGTTCAATCACTTGGTGGCCCACACCATCGATACGACTGTATACTACGGCACGGTGTCCAGGCGGCACGTTATAGATGGAAAGATAGGCACCATAAATAGCAGCACCCGTAAATACCGCCACTTTGGCCAGCGCTGCAGCGGGTCCTTTGCTTCCAGGAGGCAGCTTGATGTTCTTCATATTCTCCATGGCAGCTTTGCCCTTCTCCATGTCTTTTAACTCAATGTCCCGTAGCCAGCAGCAACACGAGCACATTTTAGCCAATCCCAAGGGTATCAAAACCCTTTTTATTCAATCGTATTGTTGTATTCTTATCAAAATAGCATTGGTTGAAATGAATCTATCCGACACATGATTGGCTACTGGATATTGGTGGTTCCCTGGTGCTTTCCCATGTCGCGTTCCTGCCACTCCCACCACATTCGCCTGAGTAAGAAGCTGTCGCAAAATGCCTAAGATCTCACGTCATCGTAATTATCGTAAAACTTACCGTACACCTTCGCGTGCGTTCGAAAAAGAACGTCTGGACCAAGAGCTGAAATTACTCGGTGAGTATGGACTGCGTTGCAAGCGTGAGATTTGGCGAGTTCAATACGCGCTCTCGAAACTGCGGAAAGCAGCGCGAGAGCTGTTGACTCTGGATCCGAAAGACCCAAAGCGACTATTTGAAGGATCGGCGTTGATCCGTCGTCTCAAACGCTTTGGCATGCTCGCGGAAGATGAAAACGAATTGGATTTCGTCCTACGTCTGAATGTGCAGAAACTTCTCGAGCGACGTCTTCAGACCAAGGTGTTTAAGCAAAACTTGGCCAAATCGATTCATCACGCGCGCGTGCTGATCAAACAGCGCCACATTCGTGTCGGCAAACAGCTCGTGGACGTCCCGTCCTTCCTTGTGCGCATGGACTCGGAAAAGCACATTGACTTCGCCGTCACGTCACCGTATGGTCAGGGCCGCCCCGGTCGTGTCGCCCGTCGTCGTGCGGCACAGCGCGCGGCTGCGAATGGAGACGAAGACGAAGAATAAACAGGGCAGAAGTAGGGATTTGGTGTTGCGCTTGATGCTCGGACTCTTTATTGTTGCCGTGGGGTGGATCTAATAGCCAATTCCGTCATACATTCGTTGGACATGGACGGTCATTTTTTCCACTGTCTACGTCGCTATGCTACAGGTTGGCGGGACTCAATTCTAGGCGAAAGAGACGCAGCCATTGTGATCGATAACTAAAATATCATGCGAATTTGGAGACTTTACACCGTGTTTTGTTGTGTCTCCATTGGCCAGAACAGAAGAAGGTGCAAAAAAAGAGCTTTTTTTGTCACTAGGTTACTCTGTTGCATTTTTCATGGTCAGTACGTGATCTTTCGCCCGCTGGAGCTGCTCTTCCGTGACTCCACGGGCTGGCAACGTCGCCAAGGCCGTAATTTGTTGATTCAAATCCCCGGAACGCGCATACGCTCGGGTACTGTGATCACATACAAAGCAACCCAAGGCACGATTCAGGTCGCGGGACTCGAAGGTCTCGGTGCTTTTCCACATTCGCATCTTATCCTCGAGACATGGCAGATGGTAGCAATGTCCACATTCAAAGACGCACACGTGGACATTGGCCATTCGAGACGAGGGGGCTCGTAACACGTCGAGGCATAGGGCACACGCTTTCTTTGCCGCGACACGCCGTCCACGTTTATGCGCCGCCACTTGACGCTGAAGAAGCTCAACGCGGTCGGTCTCAAACACTTTGCGAGAACCCAAGCATAAATTTTGCTAACACATCAGTCAGCAAAAAAGCACTTTTTTCAAAACAGGAACGACACAGTGTGGATTTCTTCCTACCTGCAAGCGATAGTTGGTAATAATGGCAAGCAGCTTGTGCTTGAGGGTGGGAATCTCCATGTCGTCCGGGATCTAACCAATGAATGACACACAATCAATCAATCATACCATCCTTCAGGAGCAAGAAGAGAATAATAACGTAGGTAGGTAGGAGATACCTTGCGAAGAAGCGTGCGAGGGTCAATCTTGTGGTGGGCTGCAAAGTGGAGGAGTTGCTCGACGTCGTGCTTGCTCGATAGGCTGAGATCAATGAGATACTCCCACAGTCCCTGGTCATGCTCTTGGACAAATTGAATCGCCTGTTTCAGATCCCTTTGTTGCGTCCAGATGAGGTCAAGCGCTTTCTTATGCTGCCCCATTCGACCTAAAATGTAAATCATCGGGTCCCACAGTGGCGGACGATGGTCTCGGCAGTATTCATAGGCCTTTTCCAACGGCACCAACGGCACCAACGTGCTCGTTTGTAGAAACTTGAGGAGCAAGGCTGGCGCATAGGTCGCATAGAGAGCAACCTGTTTTTCATGCACGGGGGCATACATGTCGGCATTATAATCACTTATCCGATGCAACACGAGCTCATGAAGATACGTGTGCAAGAGTTCGGGTTCGCCACTCAATTGGGTCACAATGTCACTAATCTTGAGCTGCTCCGTCTGCTGCACAAGCATCCGGACGGCCAGTGTCTTGTCCATACGCAAGAGCGTTCCCACCTTGTTCCCCACGAGCGACCAGAGCTGATGATCCGTAATCAATTGAAACACCACGTCCTTGTTCGAACACCCTTCCCCTAGACTCAAGTAAATTCGCAACGCATGCTCATATTGTTCCGTAGCGTATACAATCGGCAAGAGCTTCCTCACGTACATGGTCTCGACACTCAAGCGCTCAGCATCGGCTTCAGCAATCCGGCGACGACGGACCAAGGTTTCAAGCTGCGTAATCCACTTTTCGGCGTCATAGAGAGGCTCCACCACTTGCATGGTCTCGGTATATTCGCGTGCCACGCCATTCTTTGAGTCGTCAAAAGAAAGTTCTTGCACTGGTCGTCGTGGTTTCGGCCATTTCCGAAGGAGTTCCAAAAAGTGGCCGGGATCCGCCTCTAGCAAATGGTTTAAGATCATTTCATACTGAAGTGTCGGCAAGCGGGGACTTGTCGTCGGGACAAAGCCTGCAATGATACTCAATTGACCCCGCTGGCAAAGAGATAGACGTATTTTTCCCATCGTGTCGCCTCGTCGACCGAGTTGCCGGTAAAAAGACGCTGGATCTCGTGAGCCGCTTGGTGAAATTGCTTGTGACGTATCAAAGCGTCCACATACGTCTCCATGACATTGGAAAGGACCACACGATGAAGCGCTGGAGGATCATGGAGGGCAATTGTCAGCGCTCGGGCATACTGTTTTCGCTCCAAAGCCCACTGGACCCGATCATCGGCATCACGGACGCGACAAATCACAACGTCCTTTGGCGTACACACGTAGGCAAGCTGACCATAGCCAGCGTCATAGAGAAACGAGGGATCCATCGTTGCTTCCACTGCATACGACGGGGTCTGGGCAAACCGAAGCGTTGGCATCATATAATCCGATGCACGCAAGCGCTGGTAGCCTTTGAGATGCAATAAATCGGCGCTCACTTGTTTCCCATCAAGTCGAACCACGTGGACTTCAGGATAGGGCATTTCGCCACTCTCGCCTTCTCCTTCCACTTTTGTTGACGTGCCTTGGGAACCAGTCGAGCCAGGAGGTCGAAAAGCCAAGACCGAGACAATAGAGGAGTGACTGCTCCAGGGACTGAGGCCCGCTACAAAGAAATCAAACGTCAACAAGGCCACGACTTCAACACTACGAGTCTCTGTCGACTGCTCGACCACGTCAACGGCGGACGCTGACGTGGGCGAGCCTGGTCGACGTAGTTTCTTAAACGTCACGACACGGAGCGTGTGTGCCCACGCAACGAGCAACACGTCGAGTTCTTGCCACTCTAACTGACAACGACAGAGCTCCATGGGGGGACAAGTGGGTGGACGTTCAATGAACGTCACGCGCTGATCGTTTTCAGTGTCGTAGACTTTGACGCCCCAGTCATTGGCCCACGCCACGAGTCCCTCTTTCCATCGAATGACATGCACTGGTCCTTCTCCTTCATGCACGGTCTGTTCCTTGTCAAGAATCCATCCTCGTTTATTCAGAATCAATTGACCGCCAATGCCCCCACAGGCAAAACACTTGTCCCGTTTCATTGCGTATCGATCTTCCAGTTGCACGGCATAGACGGCACTAAAGTAATTGTAAATATTCACTTCACCACCGGAATGGACACTGGTGAGGTGGTGGTCGTGTTCTCTCGCAACTTGTCGACTTGGATTGTTTCGGTGTTTGTGTCCCTGGACGTCTGAAGCTTGAGCAGCTGGAGGGAAGAGCGTATACACGGCCACGGTTCCGTCATCCGAGCACGATGCAATAAACTGCATACATTATATGGATACAACAAAAGGGTAAAGAGAAAAAATAATCAGCTTTGAGACCATGGAGGAATACCACGTATGTGTTGTTGCCGTACTTGTCCCGTTTCATCAATGCACACTTGGTTCACCTTCTTATAGTGTTGATGGAGACGACGAATGAACGTACCATCCAATCCCAAGAGCAAAACAATAGCCCCGTACGTCCCCACGCACAGAAACTTGACATGCAGTGCAATGCAACTGAGCGAATCGTCTTTAAAGATGGCATGAAAGTGACCACCCACACGCTCGTACTTGAGCAATGGCTCCTGCTATAGTTCAGTGAAACGCAGTGAGGAAACGTACCGTGTATTGATTGGAAGATGGATGAGTCGTTAAAAGACGTGCTGCTAATTGCTGCTGGACATGAGACGCACCTTGGGCTCGCTTTCGGATGACATAGCCAGAGAACGACGACGACTGGATGAAAATGGGATCTGATTACCGAATAACATTTGTCATAAGTTACCATACAAATTGAACACAAACTCTTAGCCAATCACACTCGATCAGTTTTGGGTAAGGGATACACGAAACATCTTGTCGTATGGTCTTGTCGAATGGACTATTAGAGGAGAAAGGATGTGAAATGGTATACGATGATGGACGGCGAGTGGTGAGGTACCGTAACAGCAAGCGTCACATATTCGACATAAAAATGGAGAACAAGGTGCTTGCAGTTGAAGTTATAGTTGACGTCCCCAAAAATTCCGATCGGGACTCAATTATGGCGATCCTACAGGAAAGCGACAAGGAAACCGAGAGCGACACCTGCGAGCAAAAGGGTTCCCTTATGCATTTCCATACACGGTTGGGTCACCTAAATTACGACGCCGTGAAAAAATTGGCGAAGGACCCTAAAAGCGGCATTATGTTAAAAGATACGAAAAGACTCAACTGTTGGACTTGTGCGCAAACAAACAAAGAACCCAAAGTCCAAGAAGGATAGCGGCGACAATGCCCCAACGGACTGTATCGGGGGCGTGATTTGTTCCGACCTCAAGGGGCCAATGACTCCGAGAGATAGGTTCGGAAACAGATACATGATAAACTTTGTGGATTTCAAGTCGAACTACGTACGGGTATATCTCGCGAAGAGCAAGGATATTGCGGCAAAGAAGATTGAACACATCCTGGCGTTTTTGAAAGACAGTTTGATTGCAAGGTACACAT
Source organism: Sclerospora graminicola (assembly GCA_001887855.2). Lineage (NCBI taxonomy): Eukaryota > Oomycota > Peronosporomycetes > Peronosporales > Peronosporaceae > Sclerospora > Sclerospora graminicola. Next base: position 6,375 of record MIQA02007751.1, on the reverse strand, counting down.
CCTACGGACCGATGGAGGTGCCGAGTTACAAGAACCTTGACGGTTTCTGCAGAAGTACTGAGTGTCACGACACATTAGTGAAAGCTGGCAATCCATCTAGTAATGTTAGCGAACGCATGCATCGAACCTTTTATGAACATGGACGATGCATGATATTTTCATGTGGACTGAGCTTAGCGTTTTGGGGAGACGCGGTACAATACGCCGCGTATATTATTAATCGAAGCCCCACAAGCGCTAACATCAAGCACATGTCGCCTATCGAATTTTTAAGTGGGCAGAAACCGAAGCTCGGAAGTATAGTGGCTTTTGGATCTCCGTGTACAGTCTACTGAAATCCGGGCAAGAACTCGCTAGCTCATAGGGCCCAAATCGGTCTTATTGCTGGGAAAAGCGAGAAAAAAAAGGTTTCAAGGTCTACCTCAAGCTAGAAAAGAAAGTCGTCGTCACGCAGCATATAAAAAACATCGAAACGTTGGACGAAGAACAGAACCGACAGATCCAAGTCGAATTAAACGAAGACCAAGGGTTAGAAGGAACTCAAGAGCAACGACAAAAGCCACGTAATGAAAAACCCAAGAAAACGCAAAAGAAGAAGCCGTGGCAGTGCGAACGACATGGAACAAGAAGCTACGTAAAGAAAACAACTTCGGAATCAAAAACAAACGAAGAAACCAAGACGGATGAAGATATAATTTCGGACTAGGGCATGGTAAATTTCGTTGGTGAAGTGGACCCCAAGAACCGCGCTCATGCAATGAAGAGTGTGAATAAATTGAAGTGGATTGCAACTACGAAAGAAGAAATCACGGCTCTCGAAAGCAACAAAGTATGGAAAATTATTGAGAGACCGAAGGAGTGTAGGAAAAGCTCACTTCTACTTGTACCCGCCAGTAACCGGTAAGTGTATACTGGGGGCGTATGCGTATGCGAGGTATACTGGTCTGTTAGTACCAGTATACCGAGGAGTGCTTAGGTCGAAAGTTGCCTGCGTTCTTTAGCGTAAATTGAAAAGTGTATTATGTAGTGTTAAAAAATCCTAACATAAATTTTTTAACTTGGAATCTGTATATAAAGGAAACCACTGTAATTTCGCCCAATGAATTTTGACTGTGTCTTTTCATCGCAAAGTACACCCGAATTCAACACTCCTTCCGAGATTACCGGGGTTCCACATCAACGTAAATTAATTCAGATTTCCAATTCGCATGCATATTCGTAGTCGCAAAACCATCATAAAGTTGTAGGCAACTTATCTCAAACCAATCTTCTTTCTCAATTCCGTAACTCTTGGCGCATGTAGGGTTTTGGTCAGCAAGTCAGCGATCATGTCTTCACTCGCGACGTGTTCCGGCTTGACCACTCCTTTTTTCGCAAAGTCTTTCAAAAACTTCAGTTTTACATCAACGTGTTTTGCGCTGGCAGCGCTCGCCTCACTCTGCATCTGCTTTATGGCAGCTTGATTATCGATTTTTAGGATAATTGGTGCTTTTGATTCCACCCCAATTTCCTCGAAAAGTTCTCGTAATCCAAGCGCTTCTCTTCCTCCCACCGCAGCAGCTACAAACTCGGCCTCTGCAGTTGACAAGGCTACCGTACCTTGCTTTTTACAGCTCCACCCAGCTATCACACCGTTCACGAAAATAACATTGGCACTGATGCTCTTGCGGTCTTCACGATCAGCGGCAAAGTCCGCATCGCTATAGCTCACAATTTCCAATGGCAATTTCATCAATTTCATACTTTCTTCCGACTTCAAACTCAGTTTTAGCCTCTGTGTGCCCTTTAAATATCTTGCGATGCGCTTCGCCACTTTGTAGTCCGCAAGAGTAGGCGCATGCGTGTGCCGTGTAGCACGGTGCACGGCAAAAGATATATCTGGTCTTGAGACTCGAGATATCCACAACAGGCTTCCTACTAAAGACTGGAAGTCTTTTATCGTAGGCAAATTTTCTTGAGGTTTCATCGGTAGCATTTCATTCAATTCATCATGCATTTCAATCTCCGAAATTGGTGTCTTCACTGCATTTGCCTCGCTCAAACCATGTTTCTTTAGCATATCTTCAATCGTTAACTCTTGATCCAACAGGTACTCGTGCTCGGAACTTCTTTCCACTCTCATTCCCAAAAATTTCGAAACATTTCCCAAGTCCTTAAGCTCTAAAATTTTCATGCTTTCAAAAAAATCATCCACTAGTGATGCGTTAGATCCTGTCACCAACAGGTCATCCACATACACGCCAACGAGAACCGTTCCAAAATTGTTTTTTCGTACAAAAACGCACGTGTCCGTCAAGCATTGAACGAATTCCATTTCGAGAAGTGTTCGACGCAGCAATTCATACCACAAACGTCCTGCTTGTTTTAAACCGTATAGGTTTCGTTCAAGTTTGAGAACTAGCTCCTTCGAAGACGTAACACCAAACTCTTTTAATGTTTCCACCGATAACTCCATTCCTTGTGGTATCTTCAGGTGAATCTCACAGTCGTTTTCCACCTTAGCCTTAGGGTACGCACTAGGTACGTCCCCGTGTCTTGCCGGCACGTTCCATATGAGTGCCATTATCAGTATCACTTTCATATTACTGATTTCCATCACCGTCGAAAATGTGACGAAATAGTCTTCCCCAAAAATTTGTTTGTCGCCCCGTGCCACAAGTCTCGCCTTGTATCGTTCCACGGTTCCGTCGGCTTTACGCTTGGTTTTGTAAACCCATTTTGTCGGTAGTGGTCTTTTGTGTGCGTCTCTCTTGATAATCTTCCAAGTTCCCAGGTCTTCTAAAGCTGTAATTTCAGCTTTTTCCGCCAGACTCCACTTTTCTGCTTGACTGCCTTGGTGCGCTTCCTTGTAGTTGGTGGGGTCAGGCTCCGAATTTGTCTCTCCATCATTCGTAATAATCGTATCACACACCGCGAACGCAAATAGTAAATTTTCTTCATCTTTACTTCCCGTTTTTTGTTCTCCTTCTTTGAAACTTTGCTTCTTTGTGTACGACCTTGACTTCTTCGCCATTTGAGCCATAGCTTTGGATGTTTTCTTCACTTTACGGCCCGATTTTCTTGGTGCTGTCGCCGTATCAGTTTCGTTTCTTTGTTCACTCGTACCGTCGTCACTCGCATCCGGGGAGCGTTCCATAACTTGTTCCCTTTGATTTTCCTCGCTTTCGTATTCAGGAGGTTCATCTGCACTCGCTCCTTCGAGCGCACGTATGATTTTTCTATTCGCTTCGTCCGAAAGCGTCTCGATATTGCTGACGTGACGTGTTGTAGTTACTACTCGATCTTTCATGAGAAGAACCTTGTAGCCCTTGGTTTCGTCATTTTTACCCATGATTAACGCTCTTTCAGCGCGTTTTCCAAGTGATTTTCTCTTGGCGTCACGCCAAACCATGCACGGCGAGCCAAAAACTACGATATCCGTCACGTTTGTCTTTTTCTTCGTTAAAACTTCAATCGGGGATGCACGTCTCGGGTTCGATCTTGTCGGACTTCTGTTCAAAATGTAGCTGGCGTATTCCGCCGCTTCAGACCAGTACATATGCGAAACACCCGATCCAAATATCATGCACCGGACCATATTAAATATAGTCCGGTTCATTCGTTCTGCTTTGCCATTGGAAGCTGGAGTTCCAGCTTCCGTAATTTGTCTTCTGACACCCGTTCTCTTGCAGAAGAGGTCTACATTGCGGTACTCACCGCCTCCATCAGTTCGCAAAACGTGAACGCGGCAATTGAACTCACGTTCAAACCAAATAACGAAATGTTCAAACATCTTTGCTGCCTGGTCTTTAGTTTTTGCAGCAAAGACACGTACGTAACTGGAGAAATGATCAATAAATACCACGAGATACCTATTTCCACGCCTATCTCTTGGCGTGATAGGCCCCTTCAAGTCACTGCATATAACGCCGCCAATACGGTCTATTGGCGCGTTTCGACCCGAATCTTTTTGCGGTTGTTTTGTTCTTGTGGTCTTCCCTTCCGCACACGTGAGGCAATTTGCCCTGCGGTGATCTGTAAGTCTAATTCCAGATGCAGGTTCTTTCGCCAATCTTTCAATGGTATCATAGGCTAAATGACCTAGCCTCACGTGAAATTGGTGCAGGGTTCCTTCTTGGTAGTCGTCATCCAAGTTTTGCGACACCACACTCATTACCATGTCTGAAAATACTTGTGCTGTGTCTGGTTCCTTTGCAGTACGTAAATTTGCAGTGAAAACATATCCAGAACCATTGACTTCGAACATAATCTCGTTCTTGCACATGAGATACATGTTTTCTCCGTTGTCTGTCAATACGCATCCCTTCTTTCGGAGACATCCGAGTGAAATCAAATTCTTTGTAAGTTTTGGCGCAAAATACACCTCCGTGAGCGTTATGGTAGAAAAATCACTCTTTAGTGTCACACTTCCGACTTTTGTAACTTCCAGTGTTCCTCCATCCGGAAGCGTCATGTTTTCTCCTTCGACGCAGTTCCGTACGTTGTCTAATGCCTCTGCATTCGACACTAAATGTCTACTAGCGCCGCTGTCGACAATCCAGATTTCTTCGTTTGACATAATGTCGCATCTTGTTGCTTCATGGTTCGTACCATCGTTTAAAATGGTCGACAATACGAATCGTTTTTCATTGTTTCCATCATTTTGACGTTTTCCATTTCGTTCGTAACGTTTATTTTGCGGTCTTTTTCCACTCTGTCGACAGTGTCTTTGTATATGACCTTCCATACCGCAGTTGAAACACGTTCGCTTTCGTTTTTGTTCTTCGACAGAGTTCACCGTATTTTTGCCGAATACTTTGTTCTTGTGGGCGTCTTCATCGAGTTCTTGTGCCCAGGCGACAAGTTCTTGAGCGTGCATCATAAAATCTTGTCGTTTCGGATCATAGCGTATCATCAACGCTAATCTCAATTGTGGGGCTGCATGCTTCACAATATTCTCGACTATCATTTGCTCGTGCGAGCCGCTCTCTTTAGCCAAAAATACCAGATATAAAAAATGTTGCGTCCACGTTCTGTGCGGGTCTTTTTTAGCCGCAAACATCAGTGCTGCCTGGTGGCGTGTAATGTTGACCTTGAAAGCGTTTAACATCTGGTCCAGAACGAAATAAAGCTGTGGTGACATTTGCCACCATGTTGCTATATTCGCCTGGAAATAATTTGCCGCCACACCCTCCAGATGTTCGCCTAGCTTGTTTACTTTTAGTCGTTCAGTCCATGTAAATCCAGACGACAACTCGGCAATCTCCACAGCTTCTATGAAGAGATATGCCCACTGTTTGAAACCCGCTCCAAGTCCAGGGTACACTTCCACTCCCGAAAAATTTTGAATCATCAACCTTGGTATTTTCATGCCCCCAGGCGGGCCAAAATTTTGGGGAACGTAACATCCAGGTGGTACATTACCACCTGCAGCTCTTTGCGGCGCTACTCCAGCCGCCTGACCTTGGTGTACATTAGGTGCACCGGCACGTGCTGCACCACCTCTTTCTATTCCATCTTCGGCACTGAGGTCATTGATGGTCATTCGTTGTCCAAACGGCCCATAATTCTTAACCGTTTCCCTGAACACACTTCTTTCTTCTGCCATGGGCGAGTCCTTTTTCGATCCCGGCGATGTGCTGGGGGCAGAAGGCGTCGAACGCTCGTCTTCCATTATCTCTACGCGTTCTTCAAGCTTTTTGACGTACTCCAATAGCGCTGCCACATTGGCCACCGGCGCTACTCCTTTGTCTTCCTCCATGTAGAGACAGAGAACGTAAACTCCACGAAAACTGAACGAAAAAACGTGAACTCCACGAAAAAGAAACCGAGAGCGTGAACTTCACGAAAAGAAAGCCGAGAACGTGAATTCCACGAAAAAGAAATCGAGAACGTGAATTCCACGAAAATGAACTTAAAAATTGAAACCACAATACTCCAAAATACGTGAATTCACAGCGTAGTTCTTCAACAATGAAGACTTAGTGAAAATTGACCCTTTCGAATGGGGACTTTTCAAATAATTCTTGGTGTTAACCAAAAATCAGGAAGTTCAGACTTGTAGTTTTAAAATGACCTTAGCCCCGTGAACTTTGGGCTCATAACCTGTAGGAAAAGCTCACTGCTACTTGTACCCGCCAGTAACCGGTAAGTGTATACTGGGGGCGTATGCGTATGCGAGGTATACTGGTCTATTAGTACCAGTATACCGAGGAGTGCTTAGGTCGAAAAGTTGCCTGCGTTCTTTAGCGTAAATTGAAAAGTGTATTATGTAATGTTAAAAAATCCTAACATAAATTTTTTAACTTGAAATCTGTATATAAAGGAAACCACTGTAATTTCGCCCAATGAATTTTGACTGTGTCTTTTCATCGCAAAGTACACCCGAATTCAACA
>MIQA02007749.1:0-16212 GCA_001887855.2 Sclerospora graminicola | reverse complement strand
TGAAGTCGATGATGAGAGTACAAAACAGATGATGATGCTGTGCACATCACATTTCGTGCAAAGCTGATTGGTCAAATCCAGCTTATGTTACACTGCACTGTACTGTACATGTTTTGTATGATGGAGTGGAACGGGCGGATGGAATTTGCGCTAAATACTGTACTCGAATTCAAAAAGAACTTGGCGCACCCTTTCGATATCAAGTTTAATGACATTCATTCCCATTAAGAAGAAAAGGTTCTGCATTGCTTATTGTTTTTAATATAAATATGTAGAGTAGTAGGTCTAAGGTGGGAGGTGCATGTAGAGGTCTTCCGAAGTCCAGTTCGAGAGGAAATACATACACAAAGACATTGAAATCCGATGGATGGTGCAACATAGAGTTGAGGCTAGCGACTACAGTGACAGCGGTTCCGTCTGTCATTTACATACTTCACTTCTACCGCTAGCTTTGAATCTCGTGTCCAATGCGTCTCTATACTGTTGTATTACTAGGCGCCGCAACTTTCCTGTCGGGCGGGAATTTGCTGCTACGAAGCTTGAAGTCGTCGACTCCAATTGACGTTCCTTCCCACTCTGTTTCTCATAACTCGAAGGCAACTTCATCGGACAGGAGATTCCTTCGATCCAATACTGATGAACTAGATGAAGAGCGAGTAGTGAGCTTGAATGCAGCTCCTAGTCTTAAAACAGTCTTTCCACGTTTACAAACTGGTGGCAACGCTCTGCATGATGATTTCGCCAAGTTAGGACTCAAGAAAGCAGACAAGAATCTATTCAAGCAACCCAGTTTCCTCTCCTGGGCCACATCCGTAGACTACTTTAACATGAAGAATCCTGACAAGAAAATATCAGTCGTTTCCATCTTAAGCGCACACATTGAGGACGACGTGTTAGCAAAGATGATTGAAGCGGCAAGACATCTGGAATCGACCAAGACCATTGCGAACACATTGCAAACTGAACAAATGACTCTCTGGAAGAGAGCAGGCTTGAGTACAGATACACTTTTCGAAAAACTGAAGCTTAATGATGACGCAATCGATGTGCTGGCGAATCCTGCGTTGCAGATTTGGATAAGGTACGCTAATGAATTTAATCCTGGTGCGAAAACGACACTCTTTGATACTCTATTGAAGTATCATGACGAAAAGACACTGTCTCGATTACTGATTGCGTCCAAAAAGGTCTCAACCACCGCAGAGCTGGCGAATGACCTTCAAAAGCAGCTACTTCAATTCTGGTTAAGTAATTCGAAATCTCCGGAAAAGGTTTTCAAACTGCTCTTCCTTGACGAGGGATTGGACAATATTCTCACTTCACCCCAGCTTCAAACTTGGATCAACTATGCAACTGCTTTCAAGACAAAATGGTCGGATAAACCACAAGTGACGTTGATCGAGGTGCTTAGGGCCAGCTACTCCGACGAGGCTTTGTCACAAATGCTTGTTGCAGCCAAGAAGGCCCCGAACTCAAAGATCATGGCCAAATATTTGGAAGGAGAGTTGCTAACGAAAATATCGCGTTTAGATGAAACGATTCAGCATTGGCTTTCCAATGCTGAATCGCCAACAATTGCGTTCAAGTTGCTGATGCTGGACGTGAAATTGGACAATATTCTCACTTCACCACAGCTCAAGGCATGGATCAAGTATGCAACGGCTTTTAAGAAAAAATGGTCAGACAAACCACAAGTGACGTTAATCGATGTGCTTAGGGCCAACTACTCGGACGAGGCTTTATCACAAATGCTTTTAACAGCGAAAAAGCAACCGGGTTCCCAGATCATGGCGAGGTACCTGGAGGGTGAATTGCTTACGAAATGGGCGCTAGATCTCAAAGCTCCAGCCTATGTAAAAACATGCTAGGAAGAGAAGCGCGGGATAAATATTTCAAAAGATCAGGGTCGATGCAATCTTCTTAAATCGGCACTTTAATAATGCAGTAATTATTAAACTACGACGGGCACACAGGCTACTGATACTGGTATTGTAATCTATTTTCTCAACTCCACACCAAAGTTCCAGTAAGTATTGTATAGTATAGTATAGTATTTGTATAGATATAGTATAGTATAGTATAGTATAGTATAGTATGTATAGTATAGTATAGTATAGTATGTTATAGTATAGTATAGTATAGTATAGTATATGTATAAGTAATTAGGTATAGTTATAGTATAGTATAGTATAGTATAGTATGTATGGTATAGTTTAGTTTAGTATAAGCTTAGTATAGTTATAGTATAGTTATAGTATAGTTATAGTATGTATAGTATAGTATAGTATAGTATATTCTAGTAGATATAGTATAGTATAGATTAGTATAATATAGTATATGATATAGTATAGTATAGTATAATATAGTATCCACATTAGAAAATAGTTTCAATTAAAATAGTCTAACGGGCACAAATCTGATCAAGATCACGACATGAACTGCATGACCTTTTCGTAGACAAGGAACGTGACCGCACTAACAGGAAATGCACGAAGCATAGTGGCGTTGAAGCCTCTGAAAAAGAATCGTGGTCCTTCTTGCTGCATTCTATTTTTGGCTATCTCCATGATGCTCTTCTGCTCCCCCTCGAGACTCTGACTCTGCACGCAGCTCTTGACCACGTCTTGTGGCATACTCACGAGCCACGAGAGCATGCCGGCGATGCCTCCTGCCATCATGAGTTTTATATCCGTCTCATTTCTACTTTCTCCTTGAGTCAAAATTCGTTTTGTGGCCTCGTAGCCGCAAAAATAGGCCCCAAACGCAGGAACGTCCCGTAATAGACACATTTGCCACCCTTTATACAGCTTTTTGAGCCCATATTTCTTACAGATTATTTTTGCGGCAACAATGGAGCTGTGTTCCGAGCCCATAGCGCCTGTTTGCAGCTGGATTTTCACATGCTCGGACGGCGCAGCAAACACAACTTGCACCAATCCTGCACTTGATCCAGCCATAAAGTGTTGGGCGCTTGATAAAGGACCGTCGTCTAGCTTTTCAAGAGCTCGGACTACCTGTCCCTGAACACCAAACACCACGGCATTGATTGGCGCATTGCTTAAAATGGGGGACAGCAAGCCACGGTAAAGTCCCGCGGCACCCTCCGAGCCTATAACGCGTCGTAGCGTCCGCAGAACCCCCGCGCCCGCCTCGTGACTGGTTTGTAGCTGTACTTTAACGGTGTCCAGTGGATGGCCGGCCACTATACCAGCTACCCCGCCGATAGTACCGGCGTTCAAGTCCTTTGCTATGTCCAGCCACTCCATGCAAGCGAGGGGGTCTGCAATAGATATTGTAGACGTATGTTGTGTAGGCAAATCACAATGACTGTTTCTGATTTTCTCTCTTAATTTAATGCATACAAACTCTCCAGTCGAAAATAACACGACCCAATTAAATGCTGATTTGTTTGTAATATAAATTTAAGGACGACAGACTAAGGTTGTGTTTGATGGAGCCCAGATGGGTATTTCGTCTTGATTAACATGTAAATAGCTATTTTGATCTGCGAGATCGACAAAACATGCGCAGTTTGCACAGCCCACACGTAAATGACTCCGCCTTAAAAGTGGGATCCAACCTTACCAGAATTCTATCTGATTACATGTATTGCTTTCTGTGCTATTGGCGTTCTGGAGCCAACAAGAAGGTGGCGATAAGATCTCAATTGAGTGGGAATTCTGATTTGCATTTTAGGTTTTGTGAGAATTCTGATTTGCATTTTAGGTTTTATTCCAACCTGATTAAAACCTAACAAATGCATTTAAACCTAACTACTGTACATGTATGCTTACCAAATGAACTCTAGAAATGCGTATATACGCCGTAATCGAGAAAACGTGTTCCGCACTCTGTAAATACTAGTACAGTATGCCAATTGGAGCTCCTTTACGGACACGTAGTACATGTAAACAAGACGTAATCTACTTCACTAGCGACGCCGATGGTCGTCTTTGTTGACTACGGTGATGCCAGTCTTGATGCGCTAATTCCATCTAGTACGTTAAAAAGAACACATACAATACATTCCCATAATTGTTAAGGACATGCTTGCCACCTTTTCGCTACAATTGTTTTTACCTGTTTAAATTCACTAGCAGCATTCGCAAGAGCTGCATCTGTCGATTTTCGCGCTCGTGCAAGTGCTTGATTACATTTTTCATGAAAGCGCGTGAGCTCATCCTTTTCTGTCACTTGATCACGTGTTTTTGACGTTAATGCTGTGAGCTGCATCCTCCATTTTGACATGCGATCCGTCCGTTGCTTGTCGTACTCGGCATAATTAAAGACCGTCTGATTCCCTACGTGTTGCTTATCCAGAACACTTTGGTCGTATTGGTAAAGCTCCGCTTCAATTTGCTCTGGCGAAGAAGGCTCGCAAAGTGACGTTTGCTTGTCAAATGAAGACGTCAAAAATGGAGTACGACGTCGAAATTGATCAACTTGGACGAGATTTGGCAATCTTTCGAAGAAAAATTGTGCGTACATTGGCAGATGTCGCACGAAGGGATTGCCCGCGATCCGTAACACACGCAGCGATGTCGGGAACTCACTTACTTGAAACTCGTCGATATAATTCATTGATAAATCCAAAAATTTGAGCTACAGCCAAAAACGTCGACGTGTCAAAATTGTACTTTCACTTAACTACCAACACAAATTTGTACGTACATTGATCAAGTGCTTGAGATTCTGAACCTTACGGATTCGGTTGCCAGCCAGTGCTAGAAACGTCAGCTGCTCATGATTCTCTAACCCTTCAATTCTTTCGATTAGATTGTACTGCAGATAGAGTTCGTTCACGTGGGTGAAGGCATCGAGATTCTCAATCTTGCCTATATCTAACCAATCTAATCGCAATACTTTTTGACCCAAAATCTTTTCAATCTCTTTCTCCTCTGCTACTGCCTGTCGATTCACATGTCTCGACAACGCAATGCTCTCTCGAATCAGTCGCATCGTAAGTGGACGAGGTTGTTCATTCGCCACTCGTTCCGTCATTGCCAAGCCCGTGATTTTCTCGTCGAGAGCTGCCATTTCCACATCGGGATCGGCTTGTTCCACGTCTTTGTGTTGTTTCTTTCCACCTTCAGCGTCATAAGTCCGCGCTTTCTTGAGACCAAGACTGGCCATCCAACGTTTATCCCGCGATGCCATGAGTTGTTCAATGGCCCGTTGCTCGTCCATGCGTTGGATGTTTAAAGTGGCAAAGAGTTCCATCCTTTTTTTTCGACACTTTCACGTTGATGGAAAAAGCTTGTAAAAAAAGTGCTTCTTTTTGACAGCGAGTGCGTGCATCCGTTAGGTCGTTCGTTATTGGGATAAGGCATTGCGTAACGACTTTACCAACTTGACGTGCGTTTTTGACCTCTTTGTCACGAAGCTGACTCGATGCCGGTTTTAGTTTTTTCACGTCTTAAAATTGAAAAAACGAATGGCTTTGTTCTACGATTGTTGGAAGAGTCGAGACGATACGCTCAAGCGACACCAGCTGCTCCGGGCGTACGTACCATTTTACTGGCGGTTGGTGGCATCAAAAGTCGTACGTACTGACCACTTTTTTTTTTTGTCGACAAAGGGATGCGGAAGTATACGCAGAGAGGGAACACAAAGCTGCAGCCGACATTCAGCGTCTCTTTCGAGGGCAACATGTTCGTGCCGGTCTTACAAAGCTGACGTACGTTTCGAAAAAACAAGAAAGCGATTTTCATAGTTTTAACCTTCTAATCTGTACATTTGCTGTCAGTAATGCTCAATTGCTGATTGCTCGTGTGTTTCGTGGCCATCGTGGACGTCAAAAATGTCAAAAACGGCGAGCAGAGGTCGAACAGGCCCGTCAAGAAACCGTCGTCAATTATTTTGCAGCTGTTATACAGAAACTCGTGCGTGGAGTACAAAGTCGAACGAATGTGCTTGATTTTCGGAAACGAAAAGCTTATATTCAAGAGGTGATTGCCAAAGGAGACGAGATCCGGCGAACTCTCGAAGAAAACCTATGCAAACAACAAGAAGAAGAACGACAAGCAAATGAAAAACAAGCACGAAACGAGCTTGTCAAAGTCACACAAGATTTACATCATTTAGTGAGTACACGTACGATTGCTGGAATCTACAACGCACCCATATCAAAAATGGCCACGAGTTTTGGGGTCGCGGTCGAGGCGCACATTAAAGACAATGCTCGGCGGGTAGTAACCACGCGACTTGAGACGACCAAAGCCCCGGTAAGGTTACGACCACACCCACCTACGAATCAAGCCACCGTCCAAGCTACCGCCCCATACGATGCGGTACAACAAGAGACTCGGAAACAAGCAAAGTGTCAAAAATTAAAACGCATCAGCCCTTTTGACTTTACAGCAGTGTATAATCCTCATCGAGACACGGAGCGAAAGCGGAACACTGCTGGAATTAATGCGGGTGTTGAATATCTCGATGAGTGGCGAAATCCCTACAAAAAGCGAGGTATCCCACGCACGAAGCGCGACTTGGTCCCACATTTATCAACACTGGGTCGAAGTGGTGAGAAACAACCCTTTTATTTGACCTATGGAGGCAACAAAAGCAAAGTACTAGCCAATGATCGCTTTGATGTGTAAATGTGTCAAAAATAAATGTTGCATTAGCCGATTTTTTTGACAGTGCATGAACAGATCCTTTTCTTATTCCTCGCTAATCTTCTTAAGGTCATTCATATTGGTTCCGGCTAAAGGTTCACCTAAAAATGAAAAAAAACAATAGGAAAAATTAATGACCGCAGCAATGTCGAAATTGTCAAAAACGACTTTCTATCGATACCGTAAAATTTAAGACTCGATATGACAGTCTCCTCCGCGCCGTTGTTCTCTTCTACAAAGATGGTGATGCTTTTGACGCGTTGAAATTTGACAAAGCGAAGTTCCACATCATTTTCAGGCAGCAAATCGTTTTCTTGAAGCTCAATTGTCTGTGTCGGTTCGACGTCTCCAGCATCAGAGAAGCCGAGATTCGGGCGATTCACAAAGAGTTTGAGGATACGAGGAGCTTGTTCGTCTTGTGGAGCCACGATGTTGATGGAAAAAAGTTTTACTGCATCTTGAAACTCGATGTACAGCATTAGTTGCTCTAGATTCGTGTCACAAATGTCAATACATATGTTAAATTACCACATCTGTGGATTTTTGACGTCTCTCTTCTTACCATCGGCGTCCGACTTGAGCTGAAGCGTCTCGTCGCATAAAAAGAGGTTGTGAAAAGGCTGGTTTGGATCCTCGTTCAGGCAATAGCAGTCTTTCATGCTGATACTCTCTTTTAAGTCACCATATGGCCGAGTCTTGGGAGCGGCGGCACTCGAGCTCATGCTATTTATTGCACAAGGATTTTTTAAGGACAATTAGAGAAATTTTTGTCATCTGTCATAATACTGACTAATTTATGTAAATGTACACAAGCCTCGTATCGTAATTTTGACAATACTAATGTCACCCAAACATTAATGAGTCCAATAAAATACCGGTAACTATGCCATTTTTCAAGGTAGATTTCATGTGACATGTGTCGTCGTAACCTGTTCGAGTGACTCTTTCTCTTACTTCACGACGATGTCTCTATCGTATCTTCGTGCCACTGCCACATCCGTCTTCACTCTTCAATTTACCGCCTCGAGCCCAAGTTTCCCCACTTGTCCGCAAACAAATGCCGCGCATCGAGACAGAAGTCCGACTAGATTTTAAAGACGTGCTTATCCGTCCGAAGCGCTCAACGCTTAAAAGTCGCTCCCAAGTGGATGTGCGACGTGAGTTTCGCTTTCGCAATTCCCATCGCACGTGGACTGGCGTCGTACGTAGCTAGCCAACTCACATTATTTTCTTCATGGTTTCTTCTACTGATTGTCTATTTTTCATTCATTTTTTGATGGTTACAGCCTGTGATTGCTGCCAATATGGATACCGTCGGGACGTTTGAGATGGCCGTCGAGTTGGCCAAGTTTGAGTTCATTACGTGCGTCCACAAGCATTACACAGCCGCCGAATGGACTGAATTTGCTACGAAACACCCGAGTGTGTTGCCTACCGTTGCTGTGAGTGCTGGTTCGAGCGATGCCGATCTTGCCAAGATTTCAACGATCCTCCAAGCCCATCGAGAAATTCGCTTTATCTGTCTTGACGTCGCAAATGGCTATTCCGAATACTTTGTTCAAGCTGTGCGCAATGTGCGCTCGGCGTTCCCAGAACACACAATTATTGCTGGCAATGTCGTGACGGGGGAGATGGTAGAAGAGCTGCTGCTCTCGGGAGCTGACATTATTAAAATCGGCATTGGACCAGGTTCCGTATGCACCACCCGCAAGCAAACGGGCGTCGGTTATCCGCAGCTCTCTGCGGTGCTCGAGTGCGCTGATGCTGCTCATGGCCTTAACGGACACGTGATTGCTGATGGGGGTTGTACTTGTCCAGGCGACGTAGCGAAAGCTTTTGGGGCTGGAGCAGACTTTGTGATGCTGGGGGGCATGCTTGCTGGACACGATGAGAGTGGAGGGGCTACGATCGAGAGTGACGGCAAAGTGTTTAAAAAGTTTTACGGAATGAGCTCATCGGAAGCCATGAAGAAGCATCATGGTGGCGTGGCAGAATATCGCTCGTCAGAAGGAAAGAGTGTGACTGTGCCGTATCGCGGTCCAGTTTTGGCAACGTGTCGAGAAATCTTAGGCGGTCTGCGGTCGACCTGCACGTACGTCGGAGCCAGCAAGCTCAAGGAAATTAGCAAGGTACGAAGCCACTTGAAATTTGCGATTTTTTTTATTCCCTTTTTTTGAAACCTGACTGACCAATTTGTTGTGTCTGTGTGGTAGCGCACCACCTTTATCCGAGTATCGCAGCAGTTGAATGAAGTATTTGGTCGGGCTCCCAATGAGTATGAGGAGCAAGCGCCAAAGAAACAGAAGACGGGCTAAATGCAGCAGCATCCCTCTATCTACCTAGTTGAGAAGCGAAGAGTATTGTCAAGTTTCACTTAAACTTCCAAGCCAATAGAGTGGTGAACAAAAGAGAGCGCTCGAAAATCCAGAGAACCAGGAGCCACTGACAGATTTTTCATTGTATCGTTATTATATGTATGACAAGACTGGGGAAGACGTAGGTGCAACGTACGTGTCAACTTTTGAATTGAGGCAGAGGTATTCTATCTGCCACAGAGGCTGACTTACGATATTTGACCACGACGATCGTTTCTCGTAAACTAGATTTCGAACAACTTTTTTTTCTTGTGGGAATTTGCTTTTACTGATCCCAGACGCAGCATCGCACGAAAACGCTTGAATTCGGTCTAGTTCACTGAAAACATGGTCAGCAGCATCGACGATCGGACGCGACGCTTTTAGTCGGTCTTTTTCACGGAGAATAGAAGACAAGTCTTGTTGGAAGTTGAAGTTGTCGACTGAAGTGTGAGTTGTGTTTCTATTTTTAACCTTTCTATTACACTTTAGAAATAGGTACATTTATAACAAACACGCTAGCGGATACTTTGGCGGCGCACGATCGCATAGGAATCGAGGGTAATGCATTCAGTTTTGCATTTACCTTCGTTTGTTCTAGCGCGTTCCGTACCTTTTGTTGCTTTGCGGGATACTTCAACAGGTTATGAGCCCAATGCCGCAGAAAGAAGGAACGGATGATCGATCTCTCAGGAAGGCAAGCGACTACTGGAAGTGTTGACTTGGAAGCCCAGGACCGCGTTTCGGTCAACGACGAAGAGAAAAAAGACGTGTGTTCGTGATGAACGCCATCAAGCACAAGAAGAGATGAAGGACCTGATAAAACTCATGACAAAGATGAATACAAGGTTAGAAAAAATTGAAGTCGCCGAAGATCGACGCAAATCCGCGAGGGATGGATAGTTTCTTTCGTAATGGAGAAAGAAGACGTATGCGTTTGAAATCTTTGGATGGAGGCCTGGACGGAGGTGGAATACCTCAATCCAACCGAATGGCTCCGAGTCAAGCGCAATACGCGCAAGGGTGGAATGTGAATAACGGAAATTTTGCACCGCCTAGGCAAGCACGGGAAATGAACTTAAAAATTAAAGAATTTACGGGAAATGAAGTATACAAGGGACTTGGATCGAACTTCAAGGAGTGGGTTTTGCGGTTCATGCGGCAAATAGCCATGGCAGAGAGCGCTAGCGGCTTCCCCTGGAACGAAGGATTGAAGGTGGATGTTTTGGGACACTATTTAGGAGAACTGCGGAGAAATACTTCAACAAACAAGTCGAACGTGGTGGGTTATTAACACGCCATTGTGATATATTTTGGATCAAATGCTTGAGCATTTAAGACTAGCGTTTCTACAGCGCAAGGAATGAAGCTGTTAACCGCTAAAAAGGACTCAAGAAGGACGTGGTGTGAACACTTGCTTTATCTAGTCCAGTAAGCAGGCGTCAGGATGCAAGGAGGAATTGATCCTGGAGAGTGTTCTAAAATACTCTGCACCTGAGCTACGTGGAGTACTATCGGCCAGATACAATCCAATGCGATTGTATCATCTAAAACATCAGAGAACTTGTGCGATTTGCGCAGTGGCTAAACAGGACTAAAATAGCAAGGCAGCAAAATCCCGACATGGTAAATCAAGTGCAGCATAAGAGAGATTAAGAAATGTTTGTAGTGTAAAAAACCGGTCATATCACGAGAAAACTGCAGATCAGGAAACAAAGGAAAAGAAGGCAGAGAGAGGGCGTAAAATTTACACTGTGCGTCCAAGGTCAGGCGAGTAAATAGACTCGGATGATTCTAGACAGCGAGCTAGTCGGCACTTGACCCAAAATAAGAATACGCTCGAAAATACGGAACAGTGCAATACGAAATGCGTGCTACCGGATCAGAAGATTTTACGGTTATCGCTCAAAGGATCAGTGATTTTAAATGTGAAAGCCGGTGGAGCAGTTCAACAAATACGGCTCACTGACGTCTACGCTAAGAACCTGGCCAAAAAATATTATTTCGTATGGCAAATTGGAATAAAAGGGTTTCATAATGGAAACAACAGGTCCATAATAGAAACGGACAGTGGAACGATCGTTTTCGACGTGGAACGGAGACACGAGGTGCTTGTGGTTGACACCTTAAGACCCAGAAAGATACAAATTGATGACATAATTTTTTCGGCAGTGGAAATAATGGAAATAAATCGGAAAAAGACGTTCAAGAAGGGTGCCTGATGCATTTTCACACCCGTTTCGGACACCTCAACTTCGATATCATCGAAAAAGTGGAGAGGGATCTCAATTTGGGGATCAAACTCACCGACAAGGTGAGGCGCAATTGTTTTACCTGTGCAGAAGGAAAGCAATCAAGGAATGCGCAACAAAAGCAAGACAGTAGGCAGAACTTGCCTATCGATCGAATAGGCGGAGTAATCTGCAGCGTTCTGAAGGGGCCGATGACGCCAAAAGATCGCCGCGGGAACAGATATTTGGTTAATTTCGTGGATCATAAATCTATTTATTGTCGAGTTTTCGTCGCTATAACCAAGGATCAAGCGGCGAAAATGTTCGAGCGCTTTCTGGTCTACTTTGAGAAGAGTTTTGGGTACCGAATACACTTGCTCCGAACGGAGGTGTAACAGAATATAGAAATGTTTGTATTATATATAATATATTATTCTGTAAAGGACTGACGTGAGGCGTCAAGTCAGCGAGGCAGGGAATCAAGCGTCCAATGGGATAGCCGAGCGCATGCACCGGACGATTTTAAACATGGCTAGGTGTATGATATTTGCGTGCGCCCTGCCCCTGCCTTTTTGGGGAGATGCAGTCGAGTACTCAATATACATCCTGAATCGCAGCCCCACGAGAGCCAACGCAAAGATGGCCTCGCAAATGGAAGTTTTGACAAGTTTATGACAAAATATTGGAGACATAGTAACATTTGGAAGTCCATGCACGGTTTTCCGTGACCCAAGAAAATATTCGTTGCAACCGAGGGCAAAAGTGGGATTATAATAGGAAAATCTGACGAAACCAAAGGGTACCGCGTGTACCTGCCAAAGGAAAGGTTCGTGATCGTGACACAGCACGTGAAAAACATCGAAACGCTAAGCCCGGTTCAAAACAAGCAATTCAGGAGGACACAAGTAAATCACCAAGAAACGACTGAAATAGGGAACGGTCGCGAAGAAAATGCGACGGAAGCAAAAAATGAAGAAAGTGTAGCTGAACGAAATAGAACGAAATCGGATGAAAGGATGGTGACGAGAGGAAAAGACCATTAGATCAAGTAAACCTGGACGTTTGCGATGATCCGAAGGGATACAAAGAAGCAATGCACACCAAAGAATTAAAGAATTGGATAAAAGCAATGACCGAAGAAAAAAATACAGGCGCTAGAACAAAACGAACCATGGAGAATCATGAAAAGGACGCCTGGTTTGTGGCCACTTCACTCAAAATGGGTGCTTAAAACAATGTTGGATCGCGATGGAAAAATCGAACACTACAAAGCTCGCTTGGTAGTCTGTGGAAAAGAGCAGGTGTACGGGAAAAATCACTACGAGACTTTCTCTGCGGTGATGAACATGACAACGAGCAGAATAATTCTAGCAATGTCGGTAATTTGGAAAGAATAACGAGAAGGTACGGCGATGTGCTGAACGCCTACGTAAAAGCACCTACAGAGAAAGACATGGGCATTTATCTCGAAATACCAGTGGGAATGGAGATCACGCAACAAGCTTTTGATGAGAAAAAGGCCAAACGACAGAAGGAGCTACTACTCAAGTTGGAAAAGAGTCTTTACGGTTTGAAGCAGGCAGGGCGGCTCTGGAATAAGTTATTGCACGAATCAATATCGAAGCATGAATACCTTCAGATTTTGACGGATTCGTGCTGTACGTGAAAAGAGACGATAAAGGAATCACTCCTGGTGGGGGTGTACTTGGATGATTTGCTAATCACGGCAACAAATGACTCTCGAGTGGAAACATTTTTCGAAGAACTTAGTGAACTACAATTAAAAATTCTGGGTCCGGTCTCGAAGTTCCTCGGAATAAGGGTTGATTACGATTCGAGTGGATGCAAGCTTTACCAAAAACAAAGTATCGATGAATCGATCGTCAAGATGGGTCTGGAAGGGTGCAACCCTGTGCGTGCACCGACTGATGAAAGCGAAGACACGGAACAAGAAGACCAGACACTGTTGCTGAAATGGGGAACCGAACCGACTATTGCAGATCTTCAGTCTCTGGCCGGGAGTTTATTGTGGATCGCGTGATGCACCAGGCCGGACATCATGTTCGCGGTGCATCGCATGACCCGTGCCACCCACGCACTACTATGCATCACTGGAAGCTAGCAAAGAGGGTGGAAAATACCTTAAGGAAAGTGCTGATTTGGAGCTCGCTATGAAAAAGGACACTACGGCTGAAAAGGATTCGTTTTCGCTGACGTACTACAGTAATGCCGACTATGCGGGGGACAAGGTTGACAGAAAATCCGTTTCGGGAGGACTATTAAGGTTGAATGGAATGATAACTGCTTGGGTATGTAAGAAGCAAGGTGGAATTTCGCTATCGACTATGGAAGCTGAATTTACGGCAAGCTCGATGGTAATTCAAGAGGCTTTGGGAGTTAAAGGGTTGCTCGTTGAACTAAAGGTGAAGACGCCTGTGGAATTGTTTATGGATAACCAAGTGGCGATCAAGCAACTACAGAGCGAAGAAAGCAGCCCTCGCACAAAGCATATCGACATTCGTTTGAAGTTCGTGAAGAGTTTCGTAAAACATGGGATTACTAAAGCAAGTCATATCGAAACGGCGAAAATGCAAGCAGATTTATTAACGAAGGACTTAAGCGCAGCAAAGCTACTTGTCCTGCGGAACCTGGTTGGATTGGTTTCAGAGCGGACGCCCGCCAAAAAGGAGTGCTGGAAGTTGAAGTTGTCGACTGAAGAGTGAGTTATGTTTCTATTTTAAACATTTCTATTACACTTTAGAAATTGGTACATTTATAACAAACGCGCTAGCGGACAGTTGTGAAACTACTTTGGCGGCGCACGATCGCATAGGAATCGAGGGTAATGCATGATAATAGATTCATTTTTACATTTACCTTCGTGTGTTCTAGTGGGTTCCGTACCTTTTGTTGCTTTTCGGGATAATTCAATAAAGCTCGTCTGCTTGGTGACCAGCAATTTCTCTTGATACAAGGCGAATTTCCATCATGTGGTGAAAGCAGGGTCCGTGTAGAGATTCATCTCGGTTTTCATCTCGTTTAATTGCAACTCTTTAAATAGGTCACTGAGAGACTCTCCCTTAGAATCCAACTTTTCGAGCAATTTGAACTCGACAATTCCAGCAACCTCCTACTTAATGGAATTTGATCCATTAGACCGGTATTGATAATCTTTACCACGTTCTGTAGTCTTCTATCATCATCAACTCGTCAACCATTTCGGCGGACATACCTCCTTCTTTTGCTGTATTCAAGTTATGGAAGTAGGGCAGTCTAAACAACAGGCTTTTTGTTTTCCCGGCTTTGAGATAATAAAACTCTTTCGGAATAGGGAAGTGTCTGAAGGATTTTTCCGCCATCTTCCAGAGCCGTTTCATGTGATCTTCGGACATGCGATTTTGGTTACTGTCGGCAAAATTTTTCAACTCAGCTGCTTGAAGCTTGAAGGCTTGGTAGCATTCTTCGCGGAAGGGTACAGCCGCGACAGAAAGACGCCGGTGGTCGGATGTATAGCTCGCAACGACCCCATTCGTCCATATTAATATCGCGACAACTATCAGCAGCTTCATGGAAACACTTTGCGTGAACGTGCGTGACTTGACAGGCATTCCTGAACCAGGGGTTGAAGCGCTTGCCAGAAAAATGCAAAATGAAAAGTACAAGCACTGCCATCGCAGAATCGATGCATCGACAGACTCCCATCAATGAACTTATCACAGGATCAGATGGACAGACCCTCATTAAAGAATTATCATGCATCCGAATGTAAAGCAGCATTCGTCGACTATGGGAGGATAGAATTATGGCACTGGTTCCTGGGGGGCCCCACTTGTACACGAGAAAGTGTATTTAGTTATCGAAACGGTACACATTAATCGGTAAATGTATTAATACAAACTGACATAAAACGCAACCATACGTATAGCTGGATACAGACTTGACAGGAAAACGAGGGAAACAAACCACGTGTCAATCCATTCGATGCAGTATTTTTTTTTAATTTAAGCTAAACAGTTGCCAAAATCTGCTGAGTCATTTTCTTCTAATACTAAAAGCAAGTTTAATTGCGGTCTCGACTCAAGGCAGAGAGAGGGCTTCACCCGACTCTGTCGCCAAGATTACTTTAACTTGTATGCAGCTAAACAGCTGCCAAAATTCTCTAAGTCATTTTCTTCTTATACTAAAATCAAGTTTAACACAGGATCTACCTCTCAACCAGGACAAAATTGACTTTTTTGGCGAGTGGGCGCCTGTTAGGGGAATCCGGCAATCCCAACCCCTACACTTGCTATACACCACTTAATTCTATGGGATATCAGAAGCAAAATGCAGTTGGAAGCACCATCATAGCTTATTGCGTCGAAGAGTTTCACAGCTCTAAAGTTGAGCACCCCGAGGAGGGGGTCATGCCTCTAAAGCCTCCAATGTCGAAGCTACAAGGTCACAAGTCGAAGCCAGTAATACCGCGGACACTTTCTCCAGCTCAGAATCTCCGAAGAGAAGCTCATCTGCTGTTGTAGGATAGCAGGTTGGACCTTTCCTTTTGAGTAAGTAGACGACCTCATCACCTTGAGCTGACTCTCTCCGCTAACACAATCCTTTACATGGACTCAACGCGTACCTCTTCTCTTCCTTCTGAAGGCAGTCAATACACTCTTTTCCAGCTGTAGTGTCGTCCTCTTTTATCTGACATACATATAGTTTCTCTTCTGATTGCCTTATCTTTGAACATGATGATGATCTGTAGAGGCACCAGGCGTCACGAAAGGTACCAGGATACCTGTCTCATCTCGTGGTTCAAACTTAGGAAGGATGTTTAGTCTTGTCAGGTAAGACGAGGCTATTCTCTTTCCTACTACTAAGACGCTATTCTCTTTCCTACTAAGGTAGTAACTTATCAGCTTAGAAGCTAGCCCTGCGAGCGCTCTATATCATCGTAATAGCGTCTGCTCTGTGGCTTCTCTTCCCTCCTCCCTGTTGCTCCGGTCTGTCTCTTATGCTTCCCATTGC
>MIQA02007748.1:0-10418 GCA_001887855.2 Sclerospora graminicola | reverse complement strand
AGCGAAACTAGGCAAAAGAATCTCAAATAAGGTTTGTTCTACACCATCTGATCTTTTCCGGCTTTTTCGGTCATCGTACCATGTGTCCTATCCTTAATACGGTGTCGGAAGCTTGTCGGAATGTCGGGTTTTATATCAAACGTGTCGTTATACTTTAGAATCGAGCCAAGTTGGTTTTTTCCGGGATCGAAACCGGGACTTCCCTGTCCCGAAGTGAATAGAGCGTCACTCGATCACAACTTTAACACATTTGAAAAATAAAACAAGCCTAACAAAATAAAAAGATATACCGCATACTCAAAAATTACAAAAAATGCGGGAATTACCACTGATCGTACAACAAATGCGAACGAGCACACATCCCCCGCCACATTCCTAGGCCAGGTATCGTTGAGGGCGCCCCCCCCTCTCACTTAGCCGTAGCCAACCAGCTAAGGCCTTACCCTGCTCAATCCACCGCCTCCACAATCATCCCCATCCTACACTTTGTCGCTGCAACTATAATTTATGTGTGTCAAAGCTGTTGTGAAAGGTTTGAACGCCCCACCACTTATTGTACAACGTGTTGTTGCGTGTAAAATAACTGATATTTGAAACCTGCAATGCTATGTACTATACGCTGTCCCCATCCTTTCCCGTCGGTACGACACTTGTTTTGAATAATTAACTAAGTTAATTATTCAACAGTTGCTAAGCGATAATTTTTGCATATTGTTATTTTTAAAGGTTTTTAAATTGTATTCATTTTAGAATTAATTATTTGTTTTAAACTTATTTTTTTAAAATTTTAGTTTACGTACTAATTTTTTTAATTCTTTCTTTTTAAACTAGTTATTTATTCCAATTAATTGTTTACTCAAAATTAATTCATTTAAATTATATTTAGATTCTACCTATATCATTAATAGCTTATGCTATTTAATTATGTTAATGTCAATTGAATTAATATTATTATCAACTAGTATTTTGCAGTTGTAGTTGATGGTATAGATGTACCAGGACCTGTTTTCAGTAATAATTTAATTACGAATATGGAGAAATATATTTTGATGAAAACATTACGAAGACTCTTGCAAAATCAGTTGTCACTCAGGCCACCGTGGTTGTGCGTCGGAGGCACTGTCGAATAGGAGGAGTTAGCGTTCACGGTAGAGATCGCTCCTAGCGGTTGGGCATTTGACGCAGTGAGTCCGGTTTTCTCTACTTTGCTGGTGTCGACCGCCGCGACATGAGCATAGGCCGCGCAATCGCTAGCTGGATCGACAGTGACAAAGGTGCCGTGCCTCCAATTCCAAATGAGCTCGGCAAGAAAACGCGGTCCTCATTCGATTCGTTCACAGTTGATCTATTTAGAAGGGCGCTCTCTCAGCCTGTTCAATACGCGTTGGTTGTGCACTTCAGCGCTGTGTTAGTGCATGGTCGTCTCAGTCAGTTGGGCGTGACTGTATGATGAAATCTATGAGAAGGGTGGGTGGCACAAGACAAGGTTTCTTTATGTGGCGCGATAAAACCATGAGTTTTGGTTTATGAGTAACCTCCTTAAACTGTTGGCGGTTTTACTTACGAAGGCCTTCCATACCCATATAAGGGTAGAACAAGCACGTTGACATTCGGCACCACTTCATCCGAGAGAACGTGGCTTGGGCCACCATCATTGTCAAGTACGTGTCAACGATGGACCAGTTGGCGGACAAGCTTTGGGAACCAAAAGACTTAAGTGGATAGTGGCATTGGAGCCGTGAGTGGCGAGTGGGAGAGTTGATAAAGCGACGCATTTTGAATGCGAGCAGCATAGTGTACCAGTAAAAGACCGATTTGATTCCGGTGATGACGTCAGGAGCTTCTTGAACGTTCTATAAGGTTCCATAAGAACGATTGGTCTTAGGTTTGCGAAGTACGGACCATGAAAATATAATTACTTTTCATTTTGCCACCCACTACAAACGTCTCCTCGGCACGCTTCAGTTCGGTGAAAGACTGAAACATGTCGAGGAGATGTTTGTAGTAGGTGGCAAAATGAAAAGTAATTATATTATTTCCATGGTCCTTACTTCGCACCGAATACACGAAACGCTCGATTAGATAGGGATCTGGACGACACGCGAGCGGCACTAACTGCATCACCAGGAGAGCAATGACTGACTTTAGCTTATATACTGGGGTCGCCGTGGGGAATGGCTAGCGAGCTGCATCAGCTGCTCGCTAAAAGGAAAGGGTAGGAATACTGTCTTTCATCAATATTTACACCATTGAAATTTTACGACCATTTTTCTTTTTGGTCGTATCATAATAACGATGCAATACATAAGCAAAAAGAACAAGCATTGGTGTGCTTAGCTTCACATCTGGCACGAATCCGCGTATGTACGGAATGTTGATAATTACATCGTGGTTAATCAACGCCAAAGGCATTATGCTCACGCGAACAAGCTAAACAACAAATTAAAAAAAAATCGTTTGCATACAGTTTATCCGGCCATATAAAGTTTAAGCACAAGTCTAACAAGGTGCTACGTATGGCCGAGCGTGGGATGTTGTCGGATGCTGTGTAATGATCACTGTGCTCACCATAAAAAGTGGAGCGACAAATTAAATGGTTGGTATTTTCATGGGCATGAAGCAGCTTTCTATTAAAGAAGTTTTAAGCCAAGTTTAGCGAGGAGCTCAGTACGGCCTTGTTTGGAGTAATGTCGGATGCTGTGTAATGAACATTGTGTCATGGAGCAAAAAAGTTATTTCGTGTTTGGAGTATTGTCGGATGCTGTATGATGGACATTGTGCTCGTGAAACAAACAAGTTATATCGTTGGCATACAGTATACGGTGCAGCGTACCAAAAAAAATACGCGTACTAACAAAGAATTGTTTGAGCAAAAGATTTTAGAGGTGCTCCGTATGGACGAGTTTGGGATGTTGTCAAGAAATCGCATGGGAGCATTTTTATACATGTAACAAAAACCTAAAGAACTTCATGGATGTTAAACATGACATTGTGGAGGAAGTGGAAGTGAATCCTGTCATTGGAGGTCAGAAGGGATCGTAGACAAATGCGTAAAGTATACGTGAGGACAATTAAGATGCCGAATTCCAAATATAATGATTACTTGGAAACTATTGACGGATTGTAATTATGTATTGATTTTGTCTGCGCTTATGGAAGACCGCCATATGAAAAACTTCTCTTTCTTTCGGTCTAGATTTTTATCACCGTTGCTGCTGATGAAAATCCCTTGGATCACCTTTAAGTTGCTGCTAGCGTGTTGTTGGATCAATCTACCGCGTGGCTATCAAATAGTTCGGCTTGCAGTGTTGAACGCTATGTTGTTCTCATCGACGCGCTCTAACAAAGGAGGACCGCGCCTACTACTTCGCCTTCCACATGCTGTAGTGTGGCTGGTTCAATTTCCTAGCCATTTTCTCCAGATTGTCGCAGAATTCAGTACTCTATATTGAGGACGGCCATTGGGACGAATCCACCAGTGCCTGTTTTAATGCTGGGGGGACAACGTTTGGCCTGTTACGATGATGTTGATCAGATCATGTAGATACGACGCCCGTGAACTTTATAAAACTCGCCACTGCATTCACTTCGGTTGTCTCCATGTGCAATGATAGTTTTGGCCTGTACCCACAACTCGCTCGTCTGGACAAGCGCATACTTGGTTGTGATTCGAACGACACCAGAGCACTGATCTGCCAGTAAGCGGTGAGGGGTAACTATCTCGTTAAGCGACACATCGAGTTTTGTCGAACTGGCTGATGCTAACCACCAAGGCAGAAGCTTTGTGAAGACAGTGAGTAAATCGCCACGACACGATTCTAACCACGACTTGTTTTTCGCGGGGGTGCCCTCGACTGTGGATGTGTATTGGATACCATAGGGTCGATAGACCTTGGTCCAGCTGCGAGCAAACATCTCCTTGTATTACCGCTAATTATCATTCAAGTAATCGGCCAGTACAGCATTCATTTCGGGAACAGTCGTAATGATCGGCGATGCAGCAGTAATTTTCAAGCCCAAATATCAGCGTACGGTGGCTCTGAGCTCTGTCGAGGCGGAATACATGGCTCTTAGCCTGTGTACTCAAGAAGCGCTGTGGGCTTCCACGGTGCTCAAGGATCTGGGTGACCAACAAATGCGAGCAATGGAGATTTGGGAATTGAGCGAGGTGTAATCGGGCTGGCCAATATTGCAGGATATAAGGGTAGAACAAGCACGTTGACATCCGGCACCACTTCATCCGAGAGAACGTGGCTTAGGCCACCATCATTGTCAAGTACGTGTCAACGATGGACCAGTTGGCGGACAAGCTCTGGGAACCAAAAGACTTAAGTGGATAGTGGCATTGGAGCCGTGAGTGGCGAGTGGGGGAGTTGATAAAGCGCCGTATATTGAATACGAGCAGCATAATGTACCAGTAAAAGACCGATTTGATTCCGGTGATGACGTCAGGAGCTTCTTGAACGTTCTATAAGGTTCCATAAGAACGATTGGTCTTAGGTTTGCGAAGTACGGACCATGAAAATATAATTACTTTTCATTTTGCCACCCACTACAAACATCTCGGCACGCTTCAGTTCGGTGGAAGACTGAAACATGTCGAGGAGATGTTTGTAGTAGGTGGCAAAATGAAAAGTAATTATATTATTTCCATGGTCCTTACTTCGCACCGAATACACGAAACGCTCGATTAGATAGGGATCTGGACGACACGCGAGCGGCACTAACTGCATCACCAGGAGAGCAATGACTGACTTTAGCTTATATACTGGGGTCGCCGTGGGGAATGGCTAGCGAGCTGCATCAGCTGCTCGCTAAAAGGAAAGGGTAGGAATACTGTCTTTCATCAATATTTACACCATTGAAATTTTACGACCATTTTTCTTTTTGGTCGTATCATAATAACGATGCAATACATAAGCAAAAAGAACAAGCATTGGTGTGCTTAGCTTCACATCTGGCACGAATCCGCGTATGTACGGAATGTTGATAATTACATCGTGGTTAATCAACGCCAAAGGCATTATGCTCACGCGAACAAGCTAAACAACAAATTAAAAAAAAATCGTTTGCATACAGTTTATCCGGCCATATAAAGTTTAAGCACAAGTCTAACAAGGTGCTACGTATGGCCGAGCGTGGGATGTTGTCGGATGCTGTGTAATGATCACTGTGCTCACCATAAAAAGTGGAGCGACAAATTAAATGGTTGGTATTTTCATGGGCATGAAGCAGCTTTCTATTAAAGAAGTTTTAAGCCAAGTTTAGCGAGGA
The DNA here is from genome assembly GCA_001887855.2 of Sclerospora graminicola. NCBI lineage: Eukaryota > Oomycota > Peronosporomycetes > Peronosporales > Peronosporaceae > Sclerospora > Sclerospora graminicola. The sequence continues at coordinate 5,144 of MIQA02007748.1, read as the reverse complement.
GCTCAGTACGGCCTTGTTTGGAGTAATGTCGGATGCTGTGTAATGAACATTGTGTCATGGAGCAAAAAAGTTATTTCGTGTTTGGAGTATTGTCGGATGCTGTATGATGGACATTGTGCTCGTGAAACAAACAAGTTATATCGTTGGCATACAGTATACGGTGCAGCGTACCAAAAAAAATACGCGTACTAACAAAGAATTGTTTGAGCAAAAGATTTTAGAGGTGCTCCGTATGGACGAGTTTGGGATGTTGTCAAGAAATCGCATGGGAGCATTTTTATACATGTAACAAAAACCTAAAGAACTTCATGGATGTTAAACATGACATTGTGGAGGAAGTGGAAGTGAATCCTGTCATTGGAGGTCAGAAGGGATCGTAGACAAATGCGTAAAGTATACGTGAGGACAATTAAGATGCCGAATTCCAAATATAATGATTACTTGGAAACTATTGACGGATTGTAATTATGTATTGATTTTGTCTGCGCTTATGGAAGACCGCCATATGAAAAACTTCTCTTTCTTTCGGTCTAGATTTTTATCACCGTTGCTGCTGATGAAAATCCCTTGGATCACCTTTAAGTTGCTGCTAGCGTGTTGTTGGATCAATCTACCGCGTGGCTATCAAATAGTTCGGCTTGCAGTGTTGAACGCTATGTTGTTCTCATCGACGCGCTCTAACAAAGGAGGACCGCGCCTACTACTTCGCCTTCCACATGCTGTAGTGTGGCTGGTTCAATTTCCTAGCCATTTTCTCCAGATTGTCGCAGAATTCAGTACTCTATATTGAGGACGGCCATTGGGACGAATCCACCAGTGCCTGTTTTAATGCTGGGGGGACAACGTTTGGCCTGTTACGATGATGTTGATCAGATCATGTAGATACGACGCCCGTGAACTTTATAAAACTCGCCACTGCATTCACTTCGGTTGTCTCCATGTGCAATGATAGTTTTGGCCTGTACCCACAACTCGCTCGTCTGGACAAGCGCATACTTGGTTGTGATTCGAACGACACCAGAGCACTGATCTGCCAGTAAGCGGTGAGGGGTAACTATCTCGTTAAGCGACACATCGAGTTTTGTCGAACTGGCTGATGCTAACCACCAAGGCAGAAGCTTTGTGAAGACAGTGAGTAAATCGCCACGACACGATTCTAACCACGACTTGTTTTTCGCGGGGGTGCCCTCGACTGTGGATGTGTATTGGATACCATAGGGTCGATAGACCTTGGTCCAGCTGCGAGCAAACATCTCCTTGTATTACCGCTAATTATCATTCAAGTAATCGGCCAGTACAGCATTCATTTCGGGAACAGTCGTAATGATCGGCGATGCAGCAGTAATTTTCAAGCCCAAATATCAGCGTACGGTGGCTCTGAGCTCTGTCGAGGCGGAATACATGGCTCTTAGCCTGTGTACTCAAGAAGCGCTGTGGGCTTCCACGGTGCTCAAGGATCTGGGTGACCAACAAATGCGAGCAATGGAGATTTGGGAATTGAGCGAGGTGTAATCGGGCTGGCCAATATTGCAGGATATAAGGGTAGAACAAGCACGTTGACATTCGGCACCACTTCATCCGAGAGAACGTGGCTTGGGCCACCATCATTGTCAAGTACGTGTCAACGATGGACCAGTTGGCGGACAAGCTTTGGGAACCAAAAGACTTAAGTGGATAGTGGCATTGGAGCCGTGAGTGGCGAGTGGGAGAGTTGATAAAGCGACGCATTTTGAATGCGAGCAGCATAGTGTACCAGTAAAAGACCGATTTGATTCCGGTGATGACGTCAGGAGCTTCTTGAACGTTCTATAAGGTTCCATAAGAACGATTGGTCTTAGGTTTGCGAAGTACGGACCATGAAAATATAATTACTTTTCATTTTGCCACCCACTACAAACGTCTCCTCGGCACGCTTCAGTTCGGTGAAAGACTGAAACATGTCGAGGAGATGTTTGTAGTAGGTGGCAAAATGAAAAGTAATTATATTATTTCCATGGTCCTTACTTCGCACCGAATACACGAAACGCTCGATTAGATAGGGATCTGGACGACACGCGAGCGGCACTAACTGCATCACCAGGAGAGCAATGACTGACTTTAGCTTATATACTGGGGTCGCCGTGGGGAATGGCTAGCGAGCTGCATCAGCTGCTCGCTAAAAGGAAAGGGTAGGAATACTGTCTTTCATCAATATTTACACCATTGAAATTTTACGACCATTTTTCTTTTTGGTCGTATCATAATAACGATGCAATACATAAGCAAAAAGAACAAGCATTGGTGTGCTTAGCTTCACATCTGGCACGAATCCGCGTATGTACGGAATGTTGATAATTACATCGTGGTTAATCAACGCCAAAGGCATTATGCTCACGCGAACAAGCTAAACAACAAATTAAAAAAAAATCGTTTGCATACAGTTTATCCGGCCATATAAAGTTTAAGCACAAGTCTAACAAGGTGCTACGTATGGCCGAGCGTGGGATGTTGTCGGATGCTGTGTAATGATCACTGTGCTCACCATAAAAAGTGGAGCGACAAATTAAATGGTTGGTATTTTCATGGGCATGAAGCAGCTTTCTATTAAAGAAGTTTTAAGCCAAGTTTAGCGAGGAGCTCAGTACGGCCTTGTTTGGAGTAATGTCGGATGCTGTGTAATGAACATTGTGTCATGGAGCAAAAAAGTTATTTCGTGTTTGGAGTATTGTCGGATGCTGTATGATGGACATTGTGCTCGTGAAACAAACAAGTTATATCGTTGGCATACAGTATACGGTGCAGCGTACCAAAAAAAATACGCGTACTAACAAAGAATTGTTTGAGCAAAAGATTTTAGAGGTGCTCCGTATGGACGAGTTTGGGATGTTGTCAAGAAATCGCATGGGAGCATTTTTATACATGTAACAAAAACCTAAAGAACTTCATGGATGTTAAACATGACATTGTGGAGGAAGTGGAAGTGAATCCTGTCATTGGAGGTCAGAAGGGATCGTAGACAAATGCGTAAAGTATACGTGAGGACAATTAAGATGCCGAATTCCAAATATAATGATTACTTGGAAACTATTGACGGATTGTAATTATGTATTGATTTTGTCTGCGCTTATGGAAGACCGCCATATGAAAAACTTCTCTTTCTTTCGGTCTAGATTTTTATCACCGTTGCTGCTGATGAAAATCCCTTGGATCACCTTTAAGTTGCTGCTAGCGTGTTGTTGGATCAATCTACCGCGTGGCTATCAAATAGTTCGGCTTGCAGTGTTGAACGCTATGTTGTTCTCATCGACGCGCTCTAACAAAGGAGGACCGCGCCTACTACTTCGCCTTCCACATGCTGTAGTGTGGCTGGTTCAATTTCCTAGCCATTTTCTCCAGATTGTCGCAGAATTCAGTACTCTATATTGAGGACGGCCATTGGGACGAATCCACCAGTGCCTGTTTTAATGCTGGGGGGACAACGTTTGGCCTGTTACGATGATGTTGATCAGATCATGTAGATACGACGCCCGTGAACTTTATAAAACTCGCCACTGCATTCACTTCGGTTGTCTCCATGTGCAATGATAGTTTTGGCCTGTACCCACAACTCGCTCGTCTGGACAAGCGCATACTTGGTTGTGATTCGAACGACACCAGAGCACTGATCTGCCAGTAAGCGGTGAGGGGTAACTATCTCGTTAAGCGACACATCGAGTTTTGTCGAACTGGCTGATGCTAACCACCAAGGCAGAAGCTTTGTGAAGACAGTGAGTAAATCGCCACGACACGATTCTAACCACGACTTGTTTTTCGCGGGGGTGCCCTCGACTGTGGATGTGTATTGGATACCATAGGGTCGATAGACCTTGGTCCAGCTGCGAGCAAACATCTCCTTGTATTACCGCTAATTATCATTCAAGTAATCGGCCAGTACAGCATTCATTTCGGGAACAGTCGTAATGATCGGCGATGCAGCAGTAATTTTCAAGCCCAAATATCAGCGTACGGTGGCTCTGAGCTCTGTCGAGGCGGAATACATGGCTCTTAGCCTGTGTACTCAAGAAGCGCTGTGGGCTTCCACGGTGCTCAAGGATCTGGGTGACCAACAAATGCGAGCAATGGAGATTTGGGAATTGAGCGAGGTGTAATCGGGCTGGCCAATATTGCAGGATATAAGGGTAGAACAAGCACGTTGACATTCGGCACCACTTCATCCGAGAGAACGTGGCTTGGGCCACCATCATTGTCAAGTACGTGTCAACGATGGACCAGTTGGCGGACAAGCTCTGGGAACCAAAAGACTTAAGTGGATAGTGGCATTGGAGCCGTGAGTGGCGAGTGGGGGAGTTGATAAAGCGCCGTATATTGAATACGAGCAGCATAATGTACCAGTAAAAGACCGATTTGATTCCGGTGATGACGTCAGGAGCTTCTTGAACGTTCTATAAGGTTCCATAAGAACGATTGGTCTTAGGTTTGCGAAGTACGGACCATGAAAATATAATTACTTTTCATTTTGCCACCCACTACAAACGTCTCCTCGGCACGCTTCAGTTCGGTGAAAGACTGAAACATGTCGAGGAGATGTTTGTAGTAGGTGGCAAAATGAAAAGTAATTATATTATTTCCATGGTCCTTACTTCGCACCGAATACACGAAACGCTCGATTAGATAGGGATCTGGACGACACGCGAGCGGCACTAACTGCATCACCAGGAGAGCAATGACTGACTTTAGCTTATATACTGGGGTCGCCGTGGGGAATGGCTAGCGAGCTGCATCAGCTGCTCGCTAAAAGGAAAGGGTAGGAATACTGTCTTTCATCAATATTTACACCATTGAAATTTTACGACCATATTTCTTTTTGGTCGTATCATATTAACGATGCAATACATAAGCAAAAAGAACAAGCATTGGTGTGCTTAGCTTCACAGCTGGCACGAATCCGCGTCTGCACCGAATGTTGATTGTGGTAATTACATCGTGGTTAATCAACGCCAAAGGCATTATGCTCACGCGAACAAGCGGAACAACAAATTAAAAAAAATCGTTGGCATACAGTTTATCCGGCCATATAAAGTTTAAGCACAAGTCTAACAAGGTGCTACGTATGGCCGAGCGTGGGATGTTGTCGGATGCTGTGTAATGATCACTGTGCTCACCAT
>MIQA02007747.1:0-13783 GCA_001887855.2 Sclerospora graminicola | reverse complement strand
CATCTGACTTACCAAGTTGATGCTTATCCACTGCACTATTTGAACCCCCAGTTAAGTATACACTATGGTTGGTTACACTAGCTATAGCGAGAGAGCCATCAACCGTCGTAGCACGCAAGTACCTGTTAGCTGCTCAACTGTGTATAGGTGGAAGGCAAACGAGAGTTAACTTGAAGCTGCTGAATCTACAAAGTATTTCTTAGATAACAGCTTCCGTGAGAAGGCAAAGATTATCTTCCCCGACATAGAGACAATGTAAGTGGTGCACCTCTTCTGAGCATGTTTAGTTACATATTGTTCTGACGATTATTAAATGTATGCTAAGACTACATGGCTGATATTGGAAATGCGACGTCACGTTTTTCGATGCGTCACATGAAACTGCATTATGCTTATGGCGGCCAAATCTGTTGTGTAGTCGATCTCGGAATTTCTTTCCGAGGTTTGAACTCCCACGGGGCTCCAGATGACTGACTGTCGGGGGGGAGGGGTACTCCGCTCATCCATATCGTGATCCGGGTCAGTATCGGACTGACCCGACCGGTCACTACCATCATCTTAGTTATAACGACTAGGATGATCCATCTCTTTAAATCTCAGCTTGTGTACCCGTCAGCGCTGGCGATTACGCACTCTAGATAGAATCTTGGACGAAAAGTTAAGGTGCCCGGTTAGGACAGCGGGACGATGGTTGCGACTAAGCTGCTCCTGGGCGGAAATGTTTTTTCCACCGGGAGCGGCAGCCTTATACTTGGTTTCAGTATACCGCAATTGCTGGACCGAAATTACTCAATTGGCCAGCACAACCAGAGCCAAAAGGGGTTACTCCAATCTTCCGTGAGCGAACGAGAACTCCAAATAAGACCCCACACGCTTCTACAGTCAGGACTTCACCCCAATATTATTATACTGTGTTCCAAACTCGGACGACTTGAGTGAGTGTACGAGCTCAATGACTCCCGGTCAGAGGACTTCCGATGACCTACCCCGAAAAAAAATGACAAGTAGAGGGAACTTGTTAACCCTTTGCTGCGGACCAGTAGCGACTTGTGTCTTAGAGAGAGAAGCGTATACTGATTTTATCCCTACAACCCTATAAACCCTACACAAAATATGGAAACCCATTTATATCGTCTTCCTCGTCGCCCTTGTGTCTTACTCCAAATATGGTGACCCGCTTGTTATCTTCAACGTCTTCATCTTGGCCACCTGATTAGATAATAATGGCTTGTTCAGGCTACTACGGTGATCTAGCCCTGCCCGTATCACCAGAGGACTCTTGACTGTCTGCACTCACCGTTGATCACCTTCATGGAGCGACAAATTTCCTCGCTCCACACTTTCCCGTACTGCTGACCTGGCCTGGCATCGTTGCCGCACACCACGCCGACCCACATAGCTTCCCGACTCTGAACCTGCCCTGCTCTCCTTCAACCTCCTTTTGCATAGATCGGTGTTTCCTCGTCCATCCCGTTTCTATGGATGACAGAGGCCCTTGTTGGCTCCTTCGTCCATGTGTAAGCTGACTCAGGTTAGCTACTCCTGTTGGCAGCTTTAACAAATCTGATAGTGAGCCTATTATTCATCCGCCAATTAATCAATACTGAAGCCACTTCACCACAGCCGCCCCGAGCCTTGTCGCAGCCTCACAACGGCTGATGTGCATTCTCACTACTCGTTATCTTCACTCCATCTGCTCAGATCAGGTCCAGCTTCAGTGAACCCAATGAGAGACGAACATCTGCTGACCTGGCTAGAACGGACAGACCAACGGTCGGCCACTTATGCTCATGGTCCTGATGTTCCGAGCGTAGGCCGGACCCCTAACAGGTTACTCCACGTAGCTACTTCCTACTTATGTATTCCTACTTATGCATTCCTACTTCTTCCCACTTAAACTAAAAATCTATAATAAGTCGTCGTCGTCCCTGTAAACTCCAATAGCGAAATTTCAACCGCTTTACCACAGCACCCACTCCCCTTTCTTTTACTCTTTGGTTGCTTACATCCCAGATTCCCATGTTGGAAACCACATCTTGTATCTCAGGACATTGGATGTCGAATTTTCACATGCCGCCCGAGAGATGGTCAAGTGTCACAAGTGATATCCCCGTATCTCTCAGCAGTTGGAGGTCTTGCAGGCTGGCTGGAGGATTCAGATCTCGCGTCCTGCGGAAACTAGAAAAGTGTCAGAGACGTCTGCAAAGGGTGACGTCCGGGAAGACCGAATTTCAGGCCAACATCCAGCAGCTCCAAAACAGGTCCAGAAATGTGTGGTCCAATACCGGGAGGTGGTTTCTGACCTCCTGGACCAAAAAAGGATTCCCTTTTTGATATACAGACCTCCCTGGGCCGGTTAGATGAGGCTGGGGGCCGAGTGGCGCACCTGATGAGGGACCAGATCCCATCCGATGCGCCATCCGGAACCTTCTGTACCTGGCATGCCCTCGAGGTCTCGGTGATTCAACGACTTTCCCACTTACGCTTGTCAGCCTAGATACCCTGTATGCTCGAACACTTGTAAACTAGCCGGGAAGCTTCTCCAGCTACCAACTTCTAAACTAGCCGGGAAACTTCTCCAGCTACCAACGTATCTACACGGCTTAGGATCTGGGATGCTATCCGGCACCCTAAACCTCCCCAGCTTCTGCGGTAAGCTGCCCCATCTCCAAACGAGAGTGGAAGCAAGCGTACATCTGGCTTGAACTCGTCCCACGAGCACCCCCAGCTTCCAAGCATCTTAAACGGACCAATTCTCTCGAGACCTCTAGTAGGAGTGGCACTGGAATCGGATTCCGACTCGGATTCGTCCACTTTTACTAAGGTGGAGGCATTTCCACGTGGTGCTGACTCAGGTCCCTTACCGGCCGAAAGTGACCTCGACAAGGAAGCTTCACCCGACCCACCGCCCTCCCCGGTGATTCGGGAATTTTTCCCCATGATACTCGAGGGCCGCCCAGTGCTTCCCCGGAAGAGATAGAGGAGGGGGAATGACCTGAAGGGGCGAGATGAGGATGACGAAGTCACCACTGAATATCTCGAAATCTCCTTACTTGGACGAGGACGAGCCTGAGGAGCTGGCCGTGGATGTATCCGATCCTGAGGAGCCAGTCAAAACGCCGCCTGTTCCTCCTCTTCCCCCAAACCCTGTACATCCTCCATGGTTTCCGCGTCGACAACCTTTGAGCGCCGCTGACCTGAGTGCAGCCCATCTATGTTCCTCGGATTAGCTACGGGGTCTGTGTATTGAGAATCTCGCGGGAGTCTATATTGTCCGATTTTTGTCCCGTCCCTTTTTTTGGATATTGCCCCCATCTGTTAGGGCGCCCCTTGGTTCAGCCTGGTGACCCTACCCCCCGAACGTGAGTATAAATTCGAAGCCTTGGCATGTGCTGGATGTGACCATGGTCGATGTGGGGTTACCCTTTAACGGTTGGTTCTTTGAATTACGTAAGGCATACTAAGCCTTCTTCAATCGCCACCGCCAAGGATTGAGGAAACCACCCACTTCCTGTTTATCTCGACCAGTGTTCAACGCGCCAATTCTGGTCTGATTGACTATCGAAACAACCGGGCAGCTGAGGGATGGACTCGCCTTTGTGACCTGGTTGCGCGGGGATCCGGGCAGGTTTCTTCGATTCCTCTGCCCCATTATCGCACATGGTCAACCGAATGGTGGAGAGATAAGGACATCCCGCCGAGGGTGGCACCTGATCCGGGACTGGGTGACTCGAGCCCCTCCGAGCATCGCTCGAAGAAAACGACAGGCAAGACCCGTGGCGCAACCAGTATCGAGGTGACCCCAGTCTTCATCCGGGTCTCGATGTAGCCCGACTCCGGGGTAAGTTTCGCCGTAACCAGTGAAGTGAAAGATCAGCGGCTTATTTGTCCCAGGTCACTTTATTTTGCCTCATTCCACTCAATCATCAGTGTGGTGTAAGAGGTTCGAACACCCACGGGGGCCAGATGACTGACTGTCGAAGGGGGTACTCCGTCCATCAGGTCTTGATCCAGGTCAGCATCGGACTGACCCGACCGGTCACTACCTTCACTTTGGCTGTGACAACTGGGATGATCCATCTCTTGGAATCTCCTCTTGTGTTTCCGCCAGCATTGGTGGTTACAATCCCTGGTGGACTCTTGGATTTTTTTATGATGCCCGGCTAGGGCAGCGGGGGGAGAGGGTATGACTAGGGTTGCTCCTGGACGGAAATCTTTACCGGGAGCGGGCAGCCGTTAGACTTGGTTTCAGTATACCGCAATTACTGGACCGAGATTACTCAAACGGCCAAAGCCAATAAGGAGGTTACTCCAATATTATGTGTAAACGTGAACCCTGAACAATTATCCACACTCTTACACAGTCAAAACTTTACCCTCTTTTCCAATATTACTATACTGTGTTCCAAACACGGGCGACTTGAGTGAGCGTACTACTTCCGATGACTCCCAGTCAGGGGCTTCCGGTGGGTTCCCCGGGCGCACCAATAACAACTAGAGGGGATCTTGTTAGCCCTCTTCTTTGAACCAGTAGGGGCTTGTGTCTTAGAAAGAGAAACGTATACTGATTTTATCCCAAAATCCAATATAAAAAAAACCTATGGTATATCCTACACAAATATGGTGGTCGGCCTTGCTGGTCATCCGTGTACCTTACACCAAATAGGGTGATCCGCTAAATATATTTAACGTCTATTTCCTAGACACCCGATTGGCTAATAATGACGCGTCAGGCTACCCACAGAAATCTAGCCCCGCTAGCACCACCGGAGCCTCTCGGACGACCCCTGGCCGTCTGCACTCACTGTTGGCCATCTTCTTAGAACATCAAGCCGCCTTGTCCCTCAGCTTCTTGGACCCGGGCAGCACTGGGAACCCTGCCCAACACGGCTGACCTGGTCCATCTTCGCTGCTACAATCAACGTTGGCCCACATGGTCTCCCAACTCTGAACCTGCCCTGTACTCCTTTCGCATCCTCATATGTTCTTCGATATCCTTCAATGCTCTTTTCTCGTATAGTCTGTGACTATATCAGTTCTAAATTTGCGACAAAACCCCTTTCAAGTTAAGAGGGCTTAGGGCTACCAAGCTTACCATTAAGTCTAGGACAACTAAGTCCACTATGGATCACGGACCGGGACCAGGAGAACAATCTAAGGATCCAATTCTCTACGACCAGCACTCTTCAAAAAACCATACCGTGGAAGAAGAGATAGTTGCTGAAACCCAACTTTCACAGGTTTCTCAGGGAGACCTGGATCGTAAAAAAACCCGGTATCACCGGTAATGTCAGCGGTAGAAGATATGGATGTGGATACCGGTAGTGAACGGTGGATCAGGCGTCTGTTCGACAAAACGGTATTCAACATACAGGGAGTATACCGGTGTGTGTGAAGTCACCAACACAGGCAGGTATATTCCAGAATATTGTCACTATTGATTATGCTGGCAATAGTATGCCAAAGGAAGCAACACCGGTAGATGGTCAATTGGCGTATAGCACGTAGAGGCAGCGACGGAGGCAGCGGCTGGGACGTTACCCGCAGTTGAAAATAGTCCGGCGATACCTGATGAAACGCCATCAGCTTTGATGGTCAGGAAGACGCCCTCGGATCCAGCAGCCATGGCAGAGGCTTTAAAAACGGCGTTAGGACAAACGCCCCAAACGCACCCAGGGTCCAAACATGGATGGACCTCATGCAGGAATCGTTCACGACAATTTTTGTTACGGCAAAAGGGCCTTTGTCGAGGCTCTCTGAAGCGGCTCAGAGGCTGCCCAAAGTGCAAGTCACAGGAATTGGAGCGCTTTGATCGATCTTTTCGAAATGTTTGTTGTCAACAAATAAGCTTGATTGGAAGGTGTGGCGCCAACAAATAATTTCGGTGTCGATTGTGGCCCAGCGATCGAATCAAGCTTTCGATACATTAATTTGGAAATTAATTCTACAAGAGAAGGTGAAAACGGCGGATACCCAGCCCCAGCCACTACAAGGCTGGGCCTCAAAAATTACGGGCGCACTGAAAAGTACTACGCTGTCCAAAGTTCAACAGAAGGCTTTAGATTTTTACGCCATATCAAATTATAAAGTTTCGGGCTATTTGCGAGCAGGAGTACGGCAAATTTGCTCCAATGAAAGTACGGCCAGGAACAGTGGAGGAGTGGCGGATAGTGGTGGAAGGACATATAGTTGCACGTCAACTACCGCAGTTCATCAAACGGATTATGAAGCTGGATGATCAAGTACGGCTTGTACATACGATAAGGGCCCAAGTGTAAGGGTGCTTGACGATGGATTACGTGGGGAAAGCCCGATTAAGGAGGCATTTCTCAGCACAAAAACGCATCCAAGAGAGTATCACGACAGCGGCGTCCACTCGAGGTGCAGGAAGTCCTGAGCTCTGGAAGATGGTGTCGCAAGTGAAGAACATCAGCTATAATGGGAGTAATCATACTCTTTACTTTCATTTTTACACGGGAAATGGCTAAAAAATTTGTGGGGGAAAAAGTGCTTTTCCACAGATTTGACCACACCCTGCAAAATCTACACCAAGAGCGCCGGACAACTGGAGTGACAGCATGGGAGAAACAGGTTGATGCGAATGGAGATGAATTTGGACAAAGAGGGTTTTATTCCTGTATTTTGAAGAATGTTACGCGGGCGATCGATTTACTGAAACTTTCGGGATATTTACGTTCTTTGTTGGGGGTGGATTTCCAGCTGGATGATTTGGACCAGAGTGGACCTTTTTCGAATACGTCTACGTTATTGAAACTGATAGTGGCAGCAGACACATGTCCGCCAGCATTGAAAGGCATTAAACGGATTTATTGGTGCAACATGATGATCGTTGTAGAACACCCAGCGATGAAGGGCCGCAAACGGTGTCTTAGATGTGGGGAGGTGGGGCATCCGATGCGTAAGTGCTTAACCCCAATTGCGAACCTGATCAAGATGAATTGTATTCAAGTCACATCGGATGCATTAGCTCAACTAAAACTGCCGGCGGCACGTTTCGGAGTATGGAGGAAATGAGATCGCAAGTGGAGGAAAACCGAACCAAGCAAGCCGGGAAGAATTGAATAAAAAAGAAGAAAACAAGAGTGAACAGGAGAAATGTTCTTCAGAGGGGTGTCTTACGTCGCAGAATATTAGCATGACACGACGTCAGGAAGTTGTGCGGAGTGGTGGTGATGCCACCCGGACAGAAACAGGGAATAGTCAGCAGAATGGATCGATAGAATGGATCAAAGTTACCAGTAACAAAAAACATGGAGGCCAGGCGAGTACACCTGTAAGCAGTAGGGGTATTCGTCGGGAGCAACTTAAGAACAATAAGTCGGATGTGCGGGACGATATGACGGGTTTGGATATCAAGTTGACATCGACAGGGGGAGACAGAAACAGCTGGACTACTGAGAAGGCAGGAAACTGGACAACCAAGGGAGTAATGCTGGTGGAAACGGACCACGCTGGGCCTAAACCTCGCAAGAAGACGGGAAGGGATAAACATAGTAGCCCTGACGAAATGATACAAAAGAAGAACACGGCCTTTCTGATGTTGGAAGGCCAATTAAAACAATCAATAAAACAGCTTTTGGGAGAAGTGCATGACATTGAAGGTATTCTGGACCTCACAGCGTTGGATCTACTCCCCCGATCTCTTTTGACTACTTTAGTCTCATTGAAAGAATTATTGGCGTCTCTTTCTCTTTGAGCGGTGCAGACTCCCGCCACCGGCAATTGCCAGCTGTATGTGGTTTGACAGGCGTTAGCCTCCTCGGTGCTTGGAGGAAGTCTCATACCTATTTTGGAACAAATGTCCGCAAAAATTAAGGAATGATGTCTTGCACGGGCTTTAATGGATTTTGACATCAAATTCCCACCAGGGATCAGAAAGCAGACTTTGCTCAGCTTAGGTAGAGGATACCCCAGGATTTCGGCTGCGGAATCGTAGAAGGAATTTCCGTTGTACCTGACGGAATTTGCCCAAAGCGGGTCAAATTTATCAGATGGAGTCCCTATGTCAGCGTGGGGGAGTAATGATAGTCTGGCAAGTATTAGTACTCTTCTGCGGCGTAACATTTATGTAATAAGTCACCAGATGGAGTGCCTGGAGTATTTCTGTACACACCGGAAATTAGACGGGCCCACTCGAGAAGTTACCATATGAGTGGTGAATACCCAATTACGCTGGAAGCATTTGTTTCGAAAGAGTGTGCCCAATGTTTACAAGCCTCAAAAGAACCAGATGAGCATCAATTACCTTTAGTTCTGCAATTTGGAGGACAACGTTACTCTGCACTTTTGTGGGGACGGAGGTCAAAGGCATATGTCGAGGATGAAACAATGGATACTGGCAGCAGTGATGACGATGCCTTCGAGGATGAGAGGGTGATCGAGAACGGTAAATTAGATGTGGAGAAGGGCGATTCGGCGGGACAGAGTTCAGTCCATCCGATTATAGTCGATAACCCGGGCGATGGAATATTGGTTTCCACAGAGGCCTCAAACGAGATTATCAGCAATTCGAGCTCTCAAATCTCACAGTACGGCAGCCACTCACCATGGGATCCTGATGGATGGGAAGGTGACATTGATGAGCTGTTAGATCGATTAAATGACCCAACCATCCATCATGATCTCAAGTGTGAAATTTCCCAAATTAGCACTACAAGGAACCCAAGAATGTGTGATGTCATACATTTTCTGACCGACACAGTGACCAGACTTTCACTACAGAAACAGGAGCACATATTGAAAGCGGATTTTAATAATCCAAGTACGAGAAGATGGTTCCTTCAACGATATCAGATATCGAAACCAGTATTACATCAATGGGTTCAGAAAGTTTGGTTGGAGAATATCGAATCATCCTCAAAACTATTTTCAGCCTTCTTTGAGTTCAGAATATTTGCCAACGGATTCGCCCACGAGTCAGGAGGGAGACGTAACGGTTGTCGAGGTTGACGAGTATAGTAATAAACGAGTTTGCCGCCGGCAAGATACGGACAGTGGGCCGGAACAGGAAGAGGAACACCTATACAACGTGAACTAATTGACGACTTAATGGAGAGCGGAGGGGAGCCGGAGAGCGAGGAAAGGACATTAGAAGAATGTCAACCGATGTGGGATAACCTCCAACCGGCATGGGAGAAGAACACTGGAATCGTATTCCCAAAAGCGTCCTCCCGTAACACGTTTGGTTGAAGGCAGCACAACATGAGGCTAATCGGATTTTACACTTGCTAAAAGACGTGCCCGGTTCTTATGGAGAGTGTGGACCCGGCAGTATTAGTGGTATTAACGAAATTATGGCGTGAGCTGTGTTGGATTGAAATGATTACAATTGGTAAATCACAAGGAATGGCTGACATTCCCTCACGATGGTTTGAGGTTTGGGAAGGTCGCTATAACCACGTTGCAACACCGGCGGCCAGAACTGCAATAATGGCCAGCTCTCACGAGTGGACACGCCTCCGGAAGGCGAAATATGGGGGGGAACCTATTAGTGAAATTATTCGCACCTAAACAGATGTTGAGGCTTGCCAGAAATTTACTTTGTGCACATCATTTTGCGGAACAACTGGCGGCGTTAATAGGAGAGAATTATCACCCGGTGGATTCGGTGGTAACGATTTTACAGCGCCATATCAAGACGAGTACAACTCTTCCACAGTATATGGATAGGGTAAGAGCTGTGGAGTCTGAGAAAGAGTTAGCGTGGAAGGAGTTAACCACCAATGTGCGGTCGTCAGGGTTGGTCGTTTCCAACCTGTAAGAACACCGTATCCACAAAACTGAAGTCCCACTTCAGAGTGGCAGGTATTAAGAGCACTCCAGTGGGGTCAGTGCCAGGGCACGAGTATTTCGATCTGAACCAACTGAATAATTATGCAAAGTGGATGACCTTACAAATTTGGAGTACAAATCTCAGGAGGAGACAGAGAGTCAAAGACGAAGACAGCAAACTATTCACCTCATCACCCAAAATGTGAGAGGTTTTAAAAGACAGACTATAAAGGCATGGATGGGGGCCTGGCGTTCAGGACCACCACGGCCGCAAGCACATTTCGTTCTCTTGCAGGAGACTCATATCGTGTCTCCGCAAGAAAAGGAGTTAGTGACCAATACTTGGGCCCAAGCGTGGGGGGGGATCAACGTCAAACTCAAGTACATCTTACTGGAGTTTTTACCCTAAGAAACAGGGCGGGGTGGCTATTTTGGTCAGACCGGACATTGCTAGTGAAGTACGTCCGTGGATAGAACATAGATGGTCCAACAGGTTCATTGCGTTTATGTGGAGAGGACGTATCATTGCAAATGTTTATGGACCATCCGGGGACGGCAAATTACAGAAACAATTTTTCATGAACTTATGTGAGATTATTCCTAAAAAGCCTCCACAATTGATTTTGGCTGGCGATTTTAATTGCGTAGATGTCCTGTCATTGATCGATTTGGAGGAACCAGATCGATGCGACCGGAAAGTTCAGTCTTACACCGTTTTGTGCAAGAGAGGGGCTTAGAGGACGCTCGAATGTTAGTGTCGAGGAAACACAGTTGGATCCAATTACCATTTTACGTTCTGGAGGGGCGGTCAAGCAAGTAGGCTTGATCGTTTTTATGTATCGGAAAACTGGATGCCTTGGGTTACATGGGTAGAGGTTGATCTTCCGCCGGTGTACTCGGACCACAACCAGGTTTCTTTGTACTTAAAAGATCCGACCGCTCTGAGTACTAGAGGTAAAAAACGGAGTACGACATATCCATTTGTAGGCTCTGCGGACGCAACTCTCAATCCCATCTTTTTAACTCCATTAAGCGAATGTTTTGATCTCGTGTGAGCAGCGAACGATTGGGATACATGTGTGGAAAAGATTCGGGATTTACTATTCATAACAAAAAAAAGATTACTAGACGACGCAAAAGAAGCGTACATCAATTAAAAAAGTTGGCAAACGATAATGCGGGCACGCGGTATCAGTTAATTTCGGGAATAGCAAACTCGATGGTACAAGAACGGAGTTATCGTCGGGGTCGACGATTGCACCGGACGGCAGCAGATATCAGGTAGTTATTTAAGCGGGCAGCGGTCTGGGAGCGAGATCAGACGGTTACTGCGATAACAGCTGGAACAGGAGTGCACTTTGCAGGATCTGTATCGATTCCAGACTGGTTTGCTCTTACCTGGAGATCGATCCTAGGTCGAAGTCACAGGGAGGAATCGCGTTTCACGCTGTTAGAGAGTGTAAAGACATTCATGGCGATTCCAGAGACGCGAAAAGTCACAAAGGAACAGAATAAGAATTTACTGCGAGACATATCTGAACAGGAAATCTATTTGGCGATTAAAAGTTTGGAACGAAGGAAGGCAGCGGGGCACGATGGATTGGGAATTGATTTCTACAAAGATTTTTCGAGCCTTTTGCTGGATCCTTTACTAGTATATTTTACGAGGAGCATTCCACCTAAATCTTTCATGAAGGCTTTGGTTATTCCGCTACAAAAGAAGGGAGATTCAACTGATGCGCTGGACTACCGGCCTATTCTCTGCTCACAACGGGATATAAGATATTTGCCAAAATTTTAGCGCGGCGACTTCAACAATTTTTAGGCCAATTGATCGGTGACACCCAACAAGGGCTTGTGGCTGGCCGTAAAATGGAAAAGGCAGTTATTAAGATGAAATCTATCTTGGCTAATTATGAAAAGATGCAACAGGTTGGTGCAAACAGCAGTGCTGGTATATTATTCCTAGATTTCAGCAAGGCCTACGATACGGTGGATAGGCAGTACTTGTCTACAGTGCTTTCGTTATTTGGTTTCTCGGACAAATTTGTTGATTTAGTGGATAGACTCCATGTAGGAACGACAGCAGAGTTTTAAGTCAATAATCAATTTTCTAGACCGATTCCAGTTCAGTCTGGTATCCGGCAAGGATGCTGCTTGTGCCGTTACTCTTTATCTTGGCCGTCGAACCACTGGGGTTGGCCATTTTACAAGCCCCTGGACTCCAAGGGATATAACCTTTTTAGCAGGACAATGGAGTTGGACACCGCTTTTCGGCATTCGTAGATGATGTTGGAATTTTGTACCCATTCAGTGAAATGTGTGAAATGTGAAATTCCAGGTTATTTTGCGATAATTACGACAGGACATCATTACGTAACATTTAGGTTACAGAAAAAGTCATTACTGATTTATTTTAGTAACTTCTTATAGTAACCTTTTATATTAATACACTTTTACTTTTAACTCTAAATAGAGACAGTGACATAGGGCACTTCGGTAGAGGCACCTGCATAGACGACCTGCGACTTGACCAGTCAAGTTGCCGCATAAAATAAACACCACCTGGAAGCTCTAATCGGCTACAGTTGGAGCTGCTCATTGGACTGCTTGAAGGCTCTCACCGGCACAGGCACATCCGCGTCTGTAAGGACGGCAAGGGCGCTAAGTTAATTTTCCTACAGGTTATGAGCCCAAGTTTCCAGGGGCTTTAACCGAGTGTTTTTTGACTACTTTCGCAAATTTGAATTTTCTCGCACTTTCGCAAGTTATTGTGGATAAGTGGAGCATTTTTCGATTATAGTGGATTTGGACACTGTGGACAAACTGGTTGACGTTTTTTTCGTAACGAAACATGTTTTTTAATCTCGTTTTAAGTCAGTTCTCGTGGAATATGGACGAGGAAAAGAGTGAAAAGTCACTTCCCGAAATGGATCTCATTTTGGAGTATCTGAAGAAGATGGATAGACGGCTCGAAGCTGTCGAGGAGGCTAGGTCCACGGGATCAGCTCCTAGTACGTCTCCTGGCTCGAATAAGAGCTCGGAGTATGCCAGTGTCTTCCGGGACACATTAAAAAATCATGGCCCGTTTGGCATGAAAATGACGCTAAACGATTTAGGCGCCGAAGAAGCCGCGGCGCGTGAGGCTATGCGTGGCGGGGCAGGCGATGTGCCACCAGTTCAACCGCCAGGAATGGGACCGCAAGGTATGGCGGGGGGCATGGCCCCACAAGCAAACATTTTTGGACACCCAACAGGGGTAGTGAGTGGTGTCAAAATACCAAAACTCACGATACAGAAGTTTTCAGGGCGTGAACTCTACCCTGGGCTTGGTTCAGGTTTTAGGCAATGGGCCTACCTGTTCATTGAAGCTATCGAAATTGCCGAGCTTTCGTGTGGTTTTCCTTGGAACGAGCGGCTAAAGGTCAATAAGCTCGGTGGACATTTAGAAGGAGTGGCGCTGAGTTACTACCAGGCGAACATTGGAACCTGGTGGCAACTCAACCCCACACTTTATTTCGTATTGGAACAATTGTTGACGGCTTTCAAGGTACACATAACTCACCACCAAGCTGCGTCACTTTTTGCGGCTGAAAAAGATCCGAAAAGGACGTGGACGGAGCATTTTTTGTATTTGGTGGCGTTGGCCAAGGAGAGTGAGTCGAGCGAACGATTAATCGTTGAAAATATCGTTAAATATGCCGCTCCAAGACTTAAGCTTGCTCTTTTCGTCCGATACAACCCACAACGGCAGGATTTCATTCAACACGCTCAAGAACTTGTGGCATGGGCCCAAGAAATTGATGACGAGGCCCAAAAACCCAAGAAGCCCGCGAAAATTTATGCTAATGCTGTGGGTGAAGGTGGGCAGAGAAGAGTCTGTTATGCCTGTGGAAGCGAAGGCCACATCAAGAAAGATTGTCCGCGGCAGAGCCATCGCCGAAATTTTAAAGGGAACCGTTACCCCACGTTGTCGCGCATGGCCAGCGTA
>MIQA02007746.1:0-17643 GCA_001887855.2 Sclerospora graminicola | reverse complement strand
TCTACTAAGGACAGATGGAGGACTCGAATACAAGAACCTGGACCTGTTTTGCAAACAAACTGGAGTGATACGACAGATAAGCGAAGAAAACAATCAGTGGAGTAACGGAAACGCTGAGCGGATGCATAGGACGATTAATAACATGGCAAGATGAATGGTTTTTTCGTGCGGGCTAAACCTTTCGTTTTGGGGCGACGCGGTTTAATATGCCGCATACATCGTCAACAAAAGTCCTACGAAAGCAAACACAAGAAACATGACGCCCTATGAAGTTTTGACTGGAAAAAAACCAAACCTTGGAGAAATTGTGGCATTCGGCTCACCATGTACGGTTTACAGAAATCCCGGAAAAAATTCGCTCGCACATCGCGCTTAAATTGGCATAATTGTGGGCAAAAGCGAAGAAGTCATGGGGTATAAAGTATACCTAAAGGACGAACGAAAGGTGGTTGCAACGCAACACATCAAGAATATGGACACTTTAAGCACAAAACAGCAAGTACGACGTGACCTGGAAGCAGAAGGAGCGCAAGCGTCAAATCAAGAAATTACAGCAAAAAATGCTGAAAACAAAAATGGACAGGCGAAGAAGAAGTCGTGGCAAAGAGAAAGACATCAAACGAGAGGATACACGAAGGCTAAAACGCAGAAGGAGAAAGCGTCGAGCGAAGATATTGGTGACCAGAACGCGGGCCAAGAAAACACGAGTCAAACAAGTGAAGAAACATTTGAAACAGTAAATTTTATTTCCGAAGTGGATCCAAAACGTTTTGGTCAAGCGATGAAGAGCGGAAACAAGGAGAAATGGGTGAATGCAATAGATGAAGAAATAACAGCGCTTGAACGCAACCAAGTGTGGACGATCGAAGAAAAACCAAAAGATCGCCGCCCGCTGCACACCAAATGGGTGTTCAAGACAAAAACCGATGAAAATGGTCGATCGGTGTAAAGCACGACTTGTGGCCTGTGGAAATGAACAAAGACTACAATTTAACCTTTGCAGCAGTGATGGAGCTTGGAACAGTCAAGTTAATTCTAGCCTTGTCAAAAACTTGGGGTGTCTGTGCAAAACACGGCGACATACCAAATGCTTACGTGAAAGCACTGGAAACGGAACATGAGATCTACCTACACATACCCACAAGCATGACTGTGTAAAGGGTAAAGGTTTTGGCGAAGACATCAACGAAGAAAAAATGGTTTTGAAACTGCGAAAAACACTCTATGGATTAAAACAAGCAGGTCGACTATGGAATCAACTTTTGCATGGGAAATTACTGAAATCAGGTTTCAAACAAAGTATGACAGATATGTGTTTGTATTTCAAGACAATTAACGATGCTACCACTATCGTAGGAGTCTACATCGACGACTTACTAGTGTCTGGAACGCAGGAGGAGCTCGTGGACGATTTTTTCAACTATTTGAAAGTACTGGAGATCAAAAACTTGGGAAATGTTTCAAAATTCCTAGGAATGAGAATCACATACGACCAAAACAGCTACTACACGTTAGATCTAGAGGTCATGATTGGAAACATGCTTCGAGAATACAACCTTGAGGATGCAAACCCTATGAAGACACCGATGAACAGCGAATACGAAGACCTGGACCTGGAAAATCATAATTATTTTGGAAAAAACAACAAAAGGTGAGATGACTTCGATAAAAAAGTTTCAATCTTTGGTTGGTGCTTTACTTTGGATCTCTCGTTGCACTCGGCCGGGCATCTCTTTTGCGTTGCATAAGGCCACGCGGAGAACTCACGCTCCAACAATGGTTGACTGGAACTTGGCGAAACGCGTCCTCAGATATCTGAAAGGTACGCAAGAGTTAAAACTTCACATGGGATATGAAGACGACAAAAGCAAGACGACGCATCACATTGAAGGATACAGCGACGCAGATTACACCGGCTCTAAAGACGATAGAAAATCGACGACCGGCGGCATAATTCAGCTTAACGGGATGATAATCAACTCGCTCTGCAAAAAGCAAGGAGGCGTTTCCTTATCGACCATGGAGGCCAAATTTTACGCAGCGTCGAAAATCAAAGTGGAGATGCTTGGTTGTCGGGAAATCCTACAAGAAATTGGAACACAAGTGGAAAAACCAATGTTAATCCACATGGATAATCAGTCAACAATCAATGTGATGAACGAAAACGATGGATTTTCAAAATTGAAACAAATTGACATCCGATTGAAATTCATGATGTCAAAAATGAAAAATGACGAAATCAAGGCACAATATTGTGCTACGGACCACATGATGGCAGACATCCTGACAAAAGCCTTACCTTACCCGAAGCTCGCAAAATTGCGCAATGGAATTGGACTAATGTAAAATTCACACTGAGAAGGAGGGTTAGAAATAGCGTTTAAGGTATTTTGGTACTTTATACCAACGAAAGTGGTACAGAACTGGTACACAGTGGTTTCGGTTTTGAATACCAAATTTCTATTTCTTGCAGTGTGAACTTTAGAAATAGAAATACACAAAGTCGAAGTTGAAGTCGCATGAGTTTCCTGGGATGGCGGGTGGTTATGCAAGTCAAGAATAGGATTGCGAGCAGTAGAAGGTATCGAATAGTTAGCCGATAAACACTTCTCAGTATACATTGCATTGTTAACTACAACCTTGCATTATTTCTTCAAATATCAACATCAAACTAAATTCACCTACTGGCCTACGTTCGACTGTCAACTATGAACAACGAATTTCAACAGTATGCCCCCAAACATGCGGGCAGTCTGGGGTTGATTTCCATACCACTGGCTATCCACATTCAGTTTGTGAAAGAAGCAGCGTGTTGGATGATCGAGCCAAAAATCCAGTATTCACTAGCGTGGCAAATATACAGCGATTTCTTTCGATATGCAGGAGTCGGAGCGTTCCTCTCTCCGGCAACCAGACAATTCGACATAAGAGCGGTACACCAAGGAAATGTTTATGGGCTAAACTTACGTACGTTATCTCAATATTTAGGGCTGGAGCTAGAGGAAGACGATATAATACAAAGGTACGTAAAGAAATATTTACCGCAAGAACTAACACATATACAGAGGACAGAAATGATTCCTACAACAGTAATCCGCGATGGTGACACAATAAACATTACTATGAGTGGAGACGAATCACCTTGGCACAGTGCTATGCCGGAAGAGATCCAAGCATTCTGGGGGACTTTCCAGTGGTGGAACAACCCTTGGATCTTGGAAGCGTCACAGACAACAGTTCCCTTTCGGAAGTACGATAAAATTCGAAGGTTCCAATCCAGGAGATCAGAATCCGCTGCACCGGGATGAATACCTTTTCTTGGAAGGCGCGTATGACGGAAAACGAAGGACACACCAGGGCTAAAGTGCGTAGATGGTTAGTGACGATGATTCTTTGTTTGTCAAGGGTATACGTTGGCTAATACATTGGTCAAGATCCCCCACTACAAATAACAGCTTGGCTAGTCAAGCTCCGACAAATATGCTGGACCACAAGTGGCGGTGGCGGGATCCAAGGACGGGATGTAATTACTGGAGAAGAGTGGAGTTGTGTTCAACTACCGGATGGCTTTCTCTGGACCGTCGAATCTTTGTGGGGTCAAGGACTGGTGGAAGACAATGACATGGATGACGTCAAGTACGTAAGTTTTAAGGCAAACCCGCGGGTGCACAGTTATCCGTGGAAATCACAAGAACACACTAGATCAAGGACCATGCAACACTGGTTAAGGAGATCGTTTAGAGATTTGTATTATAAGTACATATCTGCGTCACTGAATGGAGTGTTGGAGTGCTGAAAAAAAAACAGCGGGAGACATGGGGTCGTGAAGCTTAAGTTCAATCAATACAGGAGTTATGGTGTCACGGCAACATGTTAACTGATTATCAGACACGGGTCGTGTATCGAGTGGCCACTCACCAGCTGAATGTTACTACCCAGGGTACGAGGTCGATAACGCCTGCCGCCTCGATAAGGAGTGTAAGACAGAGGGGAAAGGGGTCACACATATTGTGTGGGGGTGTAAGCGGGTCATATCCTTTTGGGTCCGGCTTATAAGTTATTGGCATGGGTGGGCTGTTCCGATGGACACGGTATTTTTAGTTAAGAAGACCATAGCCCAACGGAGAGCGCCACCAGTATAACAAAAATTCAAGCTTCGTATTATTGAAAGGTGTGATATGCAAGCTGACGACTGTCTGAAACAAGTCCCAAGGTTGTGATGGGCAATTTGCTCAATTGGTTTAGCATGGATATGGAGGGTGCAAAATTTAGTGGTGTTCCAACAGCAAAGCTGGAATCCATACAAATTCACGGAGTTCATTTGGTCGAAGACGATGGAGCAAATTAGGGAATATTTAGAGAACCTGACCCTATACAGGGTAGTTAGTGTAAGCCATGTCAAGCGCGGTGCTGTAAGGACCTCATTTCTTTTTTTTCATTACACTTTTGGACCCCGACTCTATCCGACTTTGGATTTTCGTCCACGGTGGGACTCGAACCCGCAATCTCCCGGTCCCGGATGGAGCAAATTAGGGCAGTGGCAGAATTCGAGAAGGGAAGAGCAGACTTACGGATACAAGGCATGTAACTTCAGATATGTGTGGAGTGTTTATTAGATATTGTTGGCAATTTCAACGTGCGTCAGACCACAGTTACATCTGATTTCAAGCGGACGACGGCGAGTATTGAGAATATTACACAAGCAGTTCACACATTTAGCGTAGCTAATAGTAATTAAGACTAAATAGACATGAGTATAGACCGGGGGTCAAAAATTGGCTCTTTGGGCACCTTTCGACTTTTTGCGGCTGACTCCAGAAACAAGGTACATTTGCATTGTCTTGTATCTCCTCTTAATACAGTTTGCACCAGTCTAATTTCACTAATCAAACCCTTGCCAACATAGTAAGCAATATAGGACGATGTGAAATAGTTGAAACCAGTACCATCAAGGCCCCAGATTCTCCAGAAACTTCTTTTGTGCGGTCATGACTTCCATCATTACATATCACAGGCAGATTAACACAACTGCACTTCCATTCCATCTCATTCTGGGATTAAACCTCACGGGAATAATACACG
Organism: Sclerospora graminicola; assembly: GCA_001887855.2. Classification (NCBI taxonomy): domain Eukaryota; phylum Oomycota; class Peronosporomycetes; order Peronosporales; family Peronosporaceae; genus Sclerospora; species Sclerospora graminicola. Next base: position 12,561 of record MIQA02007746.1, on the reverse strand, counting down.
TTCTTTCTTCTACCTGAGTCCTCTGACAGCTGGTTTTGAGCCTATGATCACTTCCCAGCGTTTTTAAAGAACATCATGGAACCGCTGGTCGATGATGATGACGCTCCCACGCCAGAGAGCCATCTCAATCGATACATCCATTCCTCATCAGATACGACCCTTATGAGTAACACATCAGCTAGCCAAAAAAACACCTCTCCCACACCTGTGGGCCCGACGGCCCTCACTGAAGCAACATCAGTAATGATTTCACAAGCGCGTTTGCTTCAAACAAATGAGCTTGCATCCGTTCTACAAGTACAACAGCTTCTTATGAACGCAGCAAACGCCGTTCTTGAAGCCAGCGCCATGATTACTACTTTCACTCGAAATGCGAGCCACGTTAGTCAACGAAAAAGCTGCGTCTGGATAAGACTATTCCCCAACAATTGTCACTGCATCTGCAACCCAAGTTGGCATCCTCACCCATCACAATCAGGAGCTCCACAACCTACTACAAACAATTCAGCATGACATCGCGACAAGCAGAGATCAGCGAAACGCACTCCAAGATACAGTAAATCAACTTATCGAACACCGTTCCAAGCTTATTGAAGACATCGCCAGCCAACGCATCCAGTTTACCACACAACTCTGTTAAAATATAGATGCTGTGAAGCGGTGGCATCTTTGCTTTCAGCAATCTTTATCCATTGCCTGCCGACATGCTTCTACAAAATTAACATCTCTTGCTTTGCTGTAACGTGGTTAATGATATCTGATACTTCTGCAACGATTCGGTATGTCGCACAGCCCGTAGTTGCTCTTCCAATACTAGTTGACCAATTTCGGTCAGAGTGTCTTGGCTCAATCCAGAGGTGAAATCGGAGGAAAAAAAGAATTTGCGGGTATTGATCGAACACGAAGGAGAGAAGTAAAGAACCAAAATATATTAAACAAATAAAATTGCGTTTCATCATGTATATTCGAATAATCGGTATCCTTGTGGTTTGACGAATGCATCATCCTTATGGATTGACGAATGCAACATTTAGCCAATATCAACTCTCGAATTTACTCGCGTATCATTAGCACCTCACGATTTCCATTCCATTCAGCCTGTACTTATTTGCCCTCGAACAAGCACGTCTTTTGCTTGGGTGTACGCTCCAGCTTCATGACGAGAACAAAGACCCTTCTGATCAGCTTAGCCAGCGTAATTTATCAACAGAGCTGGAAAAATATACTTAAGTTTGATTTTATAAGTCCGATTGGGTGCACAAGCCAATTTTATGCGGTGCCCTTAGTGTTTCCCTAATAAGGGAAACATTATTCTGGCCCCCTCGAATTGATACACTGACCCCAGTTACGAAAAAGGACGCAACATTTCTAAGATTTCTAAAATAACGTTACTGTAGTTACGGTACTAGGTAAACTATTTGCACTTCGTAGTCGATCAATTGGACACCATATTTGACGAGCATTTCGTTTTCTAGTGCTGAAAAAAAGGTTGACGCTTGTCGTGTCACTATCGAATCCTTGTATAGTTGAATATCGGCTAAAGTTAGTGAGTTGCTAGTCCAGTGTTCTGAGAATCGTATCCAAAACCGTTGTGCCCTCTTACGTCCCCAGAGAATATGTGCGACATCTAAAGTGTACTTGTACAATCTGCTGCTGGCACACAGTGAGTGTTTGCTTTCTCTTTGCAATAGAACGTGTTTAATTGCGTGGCAGCCGCTCTATATATTACCCAAAGTTGGTAATCGGATAGCATATGGACATGCTTCCAGATCGCTTTCGGGATTTGATTTTGTACGTGTGTCCACCAGTAATCCTGTGACCGTCTCGCTGCCCATTTATGAAGGGTTTCTGGTAAAGCGTGTGTCATCGCCTGAAATACACCCTATTAATGTATCTTCTGAATCTGGATGGTATCCCCCAGATTGAATAGGTTTGTACCTCGAGATGCCAAGGATACTTGTCTAACTAAGGGTGTAGATGGAATACTGCTACTTTATTTTGATTTTCATTCCACTCCGAAATTTCTGCATCCGACGTTGTTAAGACTTTCCAGTAGATTCCGGCTGCTTGTTGTTGAAGGTGAATCTTATTATCCGCTAAATCGTCCACTCCTTCGGCAAATCCGGGTGTTAAAACCTGCCACGTGTATCCTTGAAAAAATGATGGAGGTTGGTATAATTGGAAATCGTCCTATATATTCTCCAACTGCTACCCTTGGAGAAGACAGAATGATTGCACCTAACCATCTACATAATATGACATATGAGTGTGTGAGTTGGGTGGGGAAGACATTACCGCCCATGAAAACTTGTCACGAGAATTTTGACGGATTCTTATAGCAACAATGATTATTTCGGGAATTCTATCGTATTTTATTGCGGCAAGACTGGTCGCGTTTTCTTCTAGAGCCCATGTGTTTCCTGCCCAGTTGTACGTTCCCCAGTACGTCTCTACAAATGAAGACATCAATCCGTGATGAGAGATTAAATCTATGTCTATGGTGAGAGTGTGTAGTTGGCCAGGAGCCATTCCACGTGATGGATTCTTTTAAGCCTCGGGGATAATCATTGATGGAAAGTATTTGGTCACATGCCTTGATAACGCTTGACTATACAAAGTGTCCGGTCCTAACCATTGACCCATTTCTTCCGACAAGAAGACAAGATTCCGGTGTAGAGACTGAGAATTTATTGAGTCTTTCTTCCATCCCAATCATGGGGTTATATATGGACAATAACCACCTATTCTAAACCCTTTCTACGACATCCATGCTTGCTTGTAGAGGTCATCAGGTATAATTAGCCATTTCACTCCTTCCTTCAACGTTGAACCTTGATAGCAATAGGCAGCGCTATCAATCCAACTCCGCCTGCTTTCTTTGGTGTGTAGATCAATTTTGGTGATATCTTGTGTCGAACCATGCCATCTTATCTTGTATCCATCCGCGATATAAAACTCTTTTTTAAATTGAATTAAGCGTTTCATTACAGTCACAGAGGGCTCAACAACTTTGGCCGTGAACATTATGGCAGGAATAATGACCGCATTGAATAAAGTAACTCGATCAGTGAATGACAATCGGCATTGAGTTTCCGTAACCGCCTTTGCACACTTCTTAATCTGATTGGCCAATTTTTCGTTTCCATCTTTCTGTGGCCTAATTTATATCCCAGGTAACGGACAAATCCATTCATTTTACTACTGGAATATCTTGCCAGTCTGAAATCATGACATTCGGATCCATAAATAGAAAATGACTTTTTCTAACCTGCACTTGTAAGCCATATAAGTATCCAAAACTGTTAACTAGTCGTAACGCTGGAGCCACTTGTGCTGCCTTCTTCAAAAAAATTGTAGAATCGTCGACGAAGGCATAGAATTTATGTTGTAATCTAGGAAGTCCCTCGACTGGACTCAGCCCTTTTAGTTCTGTAGATTGCGTAATAGCTAGGGCCATAGGCTCGACAGCGTTGATGAATAATACTGCCCCTGATGCACCACATCGCCAAGTCTTCAGATGATCAACAATAAGGGTGCCAGAGATCACCCCTGTCCAATACCAAACGACACTTAAAAACACTCGAAATGTCATTATTAACTAGACATTCTGCAGATGTTCCATTGTGTAATGTCTTCGTCAATGTGATAAAGGCCTCCGAGAATCCATAAAAGGCGAGGGTTGCAAATGAATATTCACGATCTAACGAATCATAAGCCTTTGCAAAGTATAAAAATAGAATTCCAGCACTATCGTTTGGTGTCGAAGCTATGCGAAAGCAGCGATTTGTAGGATGGCCATCATTACTGCTACCGCCTTATCCATCCGCCGCCCTGTGACAAACGCCTGTTGGGTGTCCCCTATTAGCTGGCTGAGAAAGGTCTGTAAGCGTGTAGCTAGAATCTTTGCAAATACTCTATAACTTGTCTGCAAAAGTGAGTTCGATCTGTAATTCAGGGTATTGCACGAGTCTCCCTTTTTTCTCAATGAAATTATAGTGGCTTTCAGGAATGATGCTGCTGGAGACGCCCCTTGTAGAATTAAGTTGTATTCTTGCATCAAAGGTTCCAATAGACCATCCACGTAGACCTTTTAAAAGTCATTCCTAATGTCATCAGGCTCTGGAGCTTTGCGTCGTTCTAGTCCTTTAATTGTGGCTCTCACCTCATCTTCATTAATTGTCTCCATTAAGTAGCTATTTTGCCACTTAGTTACCAAAAGGTCGGAAGGAATCGTCATAAATTGGTTCAGTTCCTGTATATAAATCATAATGTTTCTCCTACAAGAACTGAAACGTTATGTTTTATACGGATACGGAGAAAACTTCTTCGGATGTATTGAAGGGAGGCGTATTGCCTCTGATACTGTCCAAGCTCAAAGGAAGCGATGGTCGGGCCCGGCGGAGTTTCACGTAGAAATTAAAGATGAAACAACTCCCCACAAGGATCCAACCGAAGCCGACCTGAGCTATATTAAAACCAACTATAATCTGGGAAAGGATCGTGGTTCCGATCACGATTCCATGCATAATAAAATGGAAAAAATTAGAACAATATGGAGGCAGATCGGTACGATCCACCTAAAAAATATGTGAAACCTAAACCAAAGATGTTCGAAGAAGATGAATGAAAAACCGAACCAGCTGAAAGAACCACGATAAAGGATATCGAACGCCAGTTTTACCTCCGCGAGTTTTACAATTTCCTGACAAATAACCGAGTGATGAAAATTATCATCTAACCGAAGGTTTTTGGGAAGCGGGAAGGTCCAGCAACTAAGCCGGACGTCTCCGGTAGTTAACCCGACCTCAACCTTTGGTAGCGACTCAAGCTGCCTCCTAGCCGCTCCAGAATTTTACCGTTTGGACTGCCCCTGGGCGGTCTTTTCGGCATTTCAATCAGCTGATTTGGCTGGTCGACGGAGATGGCTCGTTGTCGCTGGGTTCGGCGGACTCTATCCGGTTGCGAACAGGTCTCCAAGACATGGTCTCTGAAATAACGTCGCTGGCGGCAACGAAACAGTGTCTTCAGGCCAAGATCTCAAAACAGAAGATTAACATCGAGCGCCTAACACGTGATATCGAGCACTTGGGATCGTTATCGCACCAGGTCGGAGTCTCTAACCTTAGGTCCAACGATCTGGCTTAGCGTCTGGCTGATTTGCAATTCTAATATGATCATCTTGACGTTCTTAACATGGATTTTGCCGGCGATCTCTTGGGTCTTGACGATCAAGACAGCACTTTAGCTGCCGGGATTAAAGATTCATCCATTGTCACCACTGTATCACCTCAACCGTCCAACACCGTCACCACCCTCCGATCTGCAATGCATGCGCTGAGTTGTATTGCTCGCGACCTGGATCAACGACTTGAAAATGTCAAGAAAGCGACGGTTACGGTGGTGAACCACCTTCAAATACACGAAAACCACTATCGCGCTCACAACCAGCTGGTAGGGAAGATAGCGTTGGTGGTTCATGCGGTGGATCAACTCGAGGAGCAAGCCCGTCATACCCATGAGCAGGTTTCACTTCTCGTAAACCAGCTCTCTAAATCTCGGACCGACCGCGGTCCGGAGTTATCAAGCGCTTGAGCGATGTCCGTAAGGAGGCCGACGGTTGCTACCAGGAGTTTGCGTTAGGCTTGAAAGCTCTAAACTGGAGGAATACTCATGGGCCGATAGACTCGCCGGTGTCCTATCCGGTGGTCGACCTATGCTAACTCGGCGGCCTTTTGACGTTCTCTGGACTTCCATGATTGGCTGACACTCTTGGACCAAAACCTGGTAAATCTTCTGGTCCCGTACTTGGACCAGGTAGGCCTTCCCCGGATGTCCATCCACTTCATTGACACCTGCTCGTACTACTGAGCCTTTCCACGATTGGTCTTCCGAGTTCTGGAGCATTCGGGTCTAAAGTTGGGCCTTCCTCCAACGCTCGCCAAGGCCCTGCGCCGTCTGGCTCGGGGGGCAAGAAGCGAAATGGTGATTCCCACCACTCCGGTCCCTATCAAGCGTCTTCGACACTCCGTTCTCAATTCTGATGGAGAGTCGACCGATCTTGATGAACGGGGTCGGATGGCCTTGGCCATATCACAGAGAATTGGTCGAAGGACCTTGAACCCAAGTCCTGTGAAGCCGGTCTATTCTGACTCGACTCTTTGTTTGTTTTCCGATGACGAGGATGAAATGGAATTGGAAGATAAGCCGCCTGCTTCTGCAGGAGCGGTTCATGATCTGTCGACCTACGAAACTTCCCACACCGGCCAACCAGCTTCTTTTAACGGTTTCAATGGCGTCTTCATTGCGGCAAAATATTCGGTCATTGAAGAGAACGACTACAATTACGACCCCAAGAAACCGTTCACTAATCTGATCTGATCTCCAGGACTGATCCGACCGCAGATCAGCTCAAGATCCGCAAGCCTTAGACCCGAGACCAAGTGTGGGGTCTCACTCCGAGGGTGATATTGTCCAAGAAAGTCGAGTTCTTCCATTCCTCGTCGCGGCAGATGGATTTTCCCGCCCAGTCACCTGCTCCTCGGCGACACGAATGGAATGCGAAACTGGTTACCCAGAACGCTATGCGGGTTTTGCTTGATTCAAAAACCTGGAATATTCTATTGAATGCGATATCTGGACTGGACTTTCCGGATCGTTCGTGGTTTCGCAAGTTGAAGTCACGTTTGGACCGGTTTGCCCGAGATAACCTCATGGGATATGGGAATCCACTCACCATATCCCCATTTCCAAGGGAATGCGTGAGGAAAGCTGTATGTTATCCTACTTGAGCGGTCGAAAGCATCGCCGAAGTAAATCTAGTACCGCTTGGACGTCGATCTGCGATTATGTGGTGGATGGTATACAGGAGGGTAAGTGCTATATGGATGCTTTCTTGTTTCCGACAGTCTTGCATCAGCCGATCCGTCGTGTGGAGTTCAAGGGTTTGCCACCAGACGCGGTAGAGTGGTATCCCGGGTATGGATGTCTCCATTTGCTTGTGGTCGGTAGGGCATGGTTGCACTCGAACTTATGACGATTAGATCTTCGTTCGAACCTACGATATGATAATCGATTCTCGTGGTTGCTTCCGAGGGGCCACCTCGACCAGGGCTTCGTCGACCTGTGATACTGGCTGCTAGGGTGCCAAGAATTTCTTCTTCGGCTCTGGTACATTTGATGATTTCCAAAGACCACTGTGATAATAATGACGACCATCGCCCCAGCCTCCCATCGATTCAAGTCGAAGACAATAACCAGGACAGGGTGGATCGTCTAGAAAGTACCGTAATCGGCCTGGTTACCGGCATAGAATAACAAATATCCAATATGCGTAACAATGCCAATACCTTCTTACTTTTTTTTATCCACCATGTCATAGTTGAACTCATTCGGTTTCAACGTCCGGCTTGTAAACGTTTCTGGACAGTACACTCCATCGGGATCTTGGACCAGTGCAGCTGATATCGCTCCCTTGTTTGCCTATAAAATCACCACAGGAATCTTCTCCGGATCGAAATGTTTCAGAACCGGAGTCGAAACCATATTCGCTTTCAGCATGCTAAACGCACCATAGCTCGTTTCATATGACCTTCCGATCCGGGCATGGTTTGGTAGACAAGAAAACCATTTTTAAATATCGATTCGTTCCTTCCAGCCCCGCGATCGGCTCCAATCGGTGATTTTCCCAATCGATCACATTCTCGTAGCCTGAGGTAATCCACCTCTTTTAATTCGTACAAGATAGCAGCATATACCGAAAATTCTTCAATAAATCGGCTTTAATAGTTCAGGCTACCGAGAAACGACTGCATGGCCTCTAGTGATCGGGAAAAAGCGAGGTCAACTGATCGGCAGCAGAAACTATGGTTAACTCGTGGTGAACGATGGGTTCCGACTTTTGTCAAACGAATCGGCAGCTCAAGTTATATTAGGATTACTTATATCTCTGATCAGCCGTTGATCGTTCACGAAGACATGATCGTAGGGATAACTACCCCGACAGATAGGATATATTTCGGTTGGATCACGAAGATAACGGAATGGCAGGATTTGGCATATCAAGCTACCACTGATCTGATCAGTAATGAAGAGATGGTAGACGAGGATACCTCACCGTTAATGGAAAAACCGGAATATGCCACTCCGGCCAAGCTAGAAATCATGGATGACGTCGCCCGGTGAAAACAGTGTCAGAAAAGATTCACAGATTTTGAATGTTACTAGGGTCGGATCGCGGATTACCACTGATCAGAAGGATGACAACAGTGATAATCGGTCCAAAGTTGACTCTACCGCTAACGCGGTCAATAAAAACCCCGATTTGGTAGAGAAAACTAACCAAGAATCTGTCGCAGTTGCTGAAACTGAAGTGAAACCTGAAAAAAACGAGCAATTTCGATGATTTGTCGGTGTGGATCCAAGCTGATACTGAACCGGAAGGAATAGACACAGTAGACCAAAAAGTATGTACACACGAAGGTGGTGATCAATATATAGAAGACATCGAAAAGCAGATGGTGGTTTTGCGGAAAGTAACACCCAGATGATCTACAAGTCGGTGATCCAGAAGTGAACACTCTCGAACAGATAGATCAACTCAAAACGATCACCTGGAAAAGGCGACATTTATTGATCGAGAAGGGTAACGCCTTACATCTCGCTGCTTATGGAGCGGTTTGTGATGTTGATGTGGGAAATGCTAGACCAATTTCTCAACGTTGTCGCAAGGTTGCACCGCAGTATCGGGAAAAGCTGTCCGACCTGATCAAGGGTTTGTTAGGTACGAAAATCATCCGACCTTCAACGTCGCAGTGGGCACCACCGATCGTGATCGTGATCAAGAAGAACGGGGTCGATATTCAACTTTGTATGTATTATATGATGGTGGCCGGCTTACTAAGTTGGTGGTTTATCCAATGCCCTTGATCAATGATCTACTTGAAGATTTTAGTAAGGTCCTACATGTTTTGTTCACTAGATATGGCTAGCGGTTTTTGGTTGGTTTCGATGACCGATCGGGCTTGAGAGATATCTGCTTTTGTCACACATTTTGGCCTTTGTGAATGGAATCGGATGCCGCTCGGGTTGAAGAACGCTCCGCAGAACTATCAGTGGTTGAACGACAATGCTCGCTATCGATATTTCCAGATCAGCGCTGACCGGAAATCACCGAACCTCATGATGTGTCCACGGAGGGTGAACCGGATCAGGACCAGAAACCATCGGTTCTAGATGCGTGACGCATCTATTGAAGGTGGCAGGGCATTTCGATGCCCCTGTAGCATCACAAGCCACTTCCAAAGCATGACGCTTGGAGTGCTTACTGCCGTGAGAGGTATATCCTTCTCACGCATGAGGATTTGGTAGAAACCATCCCTCAAATCGAGAGCACTGAAAACGGTGCTCCCGCTCATGCCATCAATAATGACATCTATCCGCGGTATGGGCGTCTGCGCCGGTACCGTGGCTGTGTTCAGCTTTTTGAATGCATGAACGATTCTCCACCCACTAGTGGATTTTTTACGCGAAAGGTGGGACTGGAGTGCGGTGAGGTAGACAGACTCCCGCACACACAAAGTACCTCGTAGTACGGGGAAGTCGCCTCAAGCGACTACCTGCTCTGTGCTTCAAAGCGCTGAACTTTGGTTTGTTTTTTGGGAGCGGTCTCGTTCCCAATATCTTTTGACTGCAATGTGGATTTTCGTTCACGAATATCCACAACATGGTCTGTTGTAACGACGACACAGATCTGATCGATCTGATCATCGCGCAAGTTCTTAAGGGACTTCTTCTAGGTCAAGGCTGGAAGAGCCATCACCTCCGAACTAACGTTCGGAGGGTTGTCGAGTGATAGAGACTGGGTAGCGAATCCAGTCTCTGTCTGCGTCAAGACGTTTATCGTCTCGACGGACACAACTGCAGGATCAAACGCACTCGTCTGATCTGTTGCCGGTTCTGCAGCACGGTGATTGTTATCACTCGTGCCCAAGGCATCCTCATCATGGTGACCACTGTCAACCATGGGGTTATCACACTCACGACTGCTTTCAGTCGTGGGTTCTTCGTCTTCGACACGGAAGTCACTTACATCCGAGCCGGTACCTTCGTCTTCACGGTGGGTGTCTCCCATGTGGGTAAATTCTCTGCACCGCGACCGTCATCGGTCGTGGTTACTTCAACACGGGGGTGTTTGTCACCCATGTTGCACACCTTACCGACACATAACGACTCTTTCGTTTCGTGTGCTAGTCCTTCTGGACTCTTATCAGCGGGTGTACTATCCGCTGATAGTGTCAGATCAGACCTGGTGGTACCATCGCTACCCACCCGACTGTCTGACTCTGCGGTTATATCGTTAGATACAGCCGGAATACTCACAGGGTGTTCAGATCCTGTGACCACCGGAGTCGATCGACAGGTTAACCCAGTCGATCGTTGGTTTATGCTTGGACATCCAAGGGATGCCCAAGATTACATCGAACTTGTCGTCAAGATCGAGGACGATGTATTCGTCCTCGAACGTCAGTTCGTCTAACTCGAAGCGTGTGCGAATCACACGCTTTGGTATAGTCATGGTTGCACCTGTTGCTAACCGGACTGATAACATACTTCGTGAAGATTCAATCTCCACGAAATTCAACAACGTTAGAACCTCAGTTCTAACGAAATTGTTTGACGCTCCTGTGTTCAACAGAGCGCGCATGGGGACATCGTTTTCATGCGGCTTAACCTCCAGGGTGATGAGAGATTTCTCTTTACCCTGCACGTGTTGACAGGACATAGTCCCGTCTGGGGCTATTATCCTTACATGCCCGATGTCGGCATGTGAGATAACCGGTCCAGTAGGGCGCCCCGCCCCTACTGGTTGTTGACGTTTTTTGCATCAACAGAGGGTTGCCCCTGTTGATGTCGCCGACCAGCAGACTGTCCAGTCCGCTGACTGCGTGGCGCCGGCCGCGGCACCATACACTCATGGGCGTAATGGCCCATCTTCGCGCATCTATTGCAGCGAAGGAACTTCTTGTTTTTCGGTTACCTCGGAGTCGAGGCAACTGCAATCGATAGGTCCATCGGTTCTGGACCTCTCCCGCCCGCGCTATGGCGCGGGTTTTGGTGTCGTGGGACGAAGTGTGAACTTCGTCTGTTTGATGCTGCACCGGCGGCATGTTAATGTCGAAAGGCTGTTTAACCCTTCGACTGAGCTCAGCATGCGTTGATGCTGAACGCATGCTGAATTCCTCTCGGATGCTTTGGTCTATAGCATCCCTCAGAGTCTTTGGTGGGATTCGGTAAAGACTCTGCTTGATGGGACCGTCGTTCAGTCCCTTCATGAAGCCAGTGACCTACATGGCAGGGGGCACCGGCTCGTAAACAATATTAGATAACAAATATTGTATCTTCTGAGCTTAAGCATGTAAACAAAGCTTACCCTGCTCGAGTTCCATGAACTCTTCACGGCAACTAAGCTCCATTTCTGGAGCTTCGAAGTTGAGCTTCAGCTCAGCTTTTAAATCCTGATACGTCAAGAACGCAGATCCATCAGTGAATCTGCGGCTCATCGCCCATGCCCTGGCGCGACTGCCTAAGCATGTGGTGGCGAAATTAGGCTTGTGAACGTGGGTCCACAATCGTTTGCGCAGAGATGGCATCTTCCACCTCTGCGAACCATCTACGAAGGGGTTCACCCCTTTCGCCAGTAAAGGGCGGGATCCGCGCCTTTACTACGTCAACGCATGCTGTGGGCGTTGTTGGTGTCGACCGTGACATTACGGAGCGCACGTGAGGGTCTATGTAAACCCTCTTGAAACGGTTTACCATTTTAATAGCTTCCTCCGAGATTTTACCTCGGAGGATGGTGATGATGTCGGTCCCCATGGTCCGCATCATCTCCACCACAGTATCCACATTTGTTTGTGGAAAGTGAGGGAAAGATTCCCTTACTAGATCTTGTGCGAGCTGTCGCTCGCGTTCACGATCGCTGACCGTCGTCATGACGGTCGAGCGGCTCTTAGCGCTTCGCTCCGTTAGTTAACTAGCGGAACGGAACGAACAGTGGTCGTTTAGACGGACCACAAAGTGCTACCAGGTGTAACAGACTAGCTGTTACAGGCTCACACTGTTAGAATTGCAAGTGAGGAAGCGTGCAATTGGTTAGAAACAAATGTAATTTGTTTCTTAAAAGTTTAAGTAAGATTAAACTATAGAGTTGGACTATTTAATTGATTAGATAGTCCCTTAGTTATATATATGAATATATAACTAAGACACGTGGCTGCAAGACGGTAAGTTTAAGAGTTCAATATATTTAGGAGTGGTTTTGTAATGGGGTGCCATTACATAAGTGATATTTAAGATGAAATATCACAGTTCAATTTCAGACTTAATGTTAACTTGTTATAAACCACTTTGAGAACAGATTCTGATATAATTATCGAATCTAAGAAGTAATCTAATGATAAAGATATCATTCAGACCAGCTTTATACTACATGTTTGTATGATTAGTTTAGATTTAATTATAGTTATTAACTCTAAACCACTCATAATATATTCACTCTTAAAA
>MIQA02007743.1:0-14782 GCA_001887855.2 Sclerospora graminicola | reverse complement strand
ATATTCCACCATCAGCTGTATCAACGAATTCAAATGAATGGTTTACGTGTGTGTTACGGTTCCTCCAATCGTTACAGAGGTCAATTTGCTGAGGATCAAATTGATGGAAAGTTTATTCACATTGAACCATTAGCGTTCTCGGGTTTGTTCTTTCTCGTGCATGAATTTATTGACATACCCTAGTGCAGTATCTACTCGGCATGTTCGTGATCTTCGACATTTTGGATGAGAAGTAATGGGTCTAAAACATATTCACGTGCCGGCGGAAGCGCATCACGAATAAAAGATCACGGCTCGTCGCGTCTCAAGGTTTTGCTCGTACCTATCGAGGCGGCGTCCGAACGCCTTCCAGTCCTCTCGCAAGTGGTGATAGTCCGCGATTGAAGCTTTTACGCAATCGAGAGCGAGATGAGCGGATCGTGTGATGCCCGTCAACTGCTTCTCGAGGCGGGTGTTGGCAGGCCGAAGCAGGTTAGCAATATAGGCTGGCGGCGGCTGTTCTATCAACGCGTCCCATGTCGAGCGATCCAAATTCCGCGTAATGTGGTTCCCCCACATTCGCCAAACCACGGATTCTGCTTGGAATGTCCCACGCCAATGTGTTTGAAGACGGCTGACAACTTCCATGAATGACGCTTCGGCGGTAGCCCCAGCGCGATCGTCTTGTTGAGGACGGATACAGGCAGAAAGAAAAGCTTCTAATTGGGGGTTTGTAGCAATGGCTGTTCCATAATCGTATATAAGGAGTTGTACCGTCTTGGCGCGATTTTTCACTAGCCATGCATTCCACGCATGCTCTGTCTTGTTGGTGTCGACGAGATGTTTGTTGAGCTTGAGCTGCATCATTTTTGACCAGCGTTCAACGGACGGCGCCTCACTTGACCACGACTCATCAAGACGGACTGCTTCGAGCTTCATCCGAGGTCGGTACCGCTCCCACAACGTCGTAATCACATCACGAAACGACGAGCCACTCGCAACGAAATCACCAAGCGCTTGTCCAGACATGTCGCGTTGGCCGACGGTTGACTTGACGATTGGGGAGACGAGTAGTTGGTAGAGTGAGCCTCCTGTTGAGATCACCTGTCGCGCTTGCGTGTTGTCGGCGGCTCGATTGTACTCTTGAGGGGCGCATGTAGGCGACGATGGCATCATTCCTGCTGTGACTGTGGACGCGTGAATTAAAACTTTCTATTACGTAACTATCACTTAACAGGAGTTGCGCGGTTTTTTATAGGTTTAGGGTTGCGCGATTAATCATTCACGCTCGGAAATTTCGTCTAGAACACACAATACCATTTGCAACAGCGACGGTGAGGGAGAAACACATAATCGTACTTTAACGGGAAGCATACTTTAGCACACTGTACAACTTAAAACCTGAAGAATGGCAGCCGGGGGGGGGGGGTGACTTTCCTAAAGGGTCATTTTCAAGCTCTGGAACAAAAAAACAAGAGTGCCCTTATGTCCTTTGTAATTCTCATGGATTTTCCTTGGTGGTGAAAACTTCTTATCCAACTCGAGTGATTCTTCTATGTGCCCAAGGTGACACAAAGCGCAGCCACAAGGTGTGTGGGCGAATGGCTCAGGAAGGACTGCGCTCTGTTCGATCGAATATGGAAAGGTTGCGAATATGAAGGTGCTCAAGTTTTGGGCGGCTGTTCAAGTTCACGTTACTCACTCTGGCCACCATCAACTTACCGACTCAATATAATCGGCGTGCTTCCAAGTGCTCGTCATTTTTTTATTGAAGAGGGTACTGTTCGTTTTGGTATCGAAGAGGCTTATACCCTGGCTCACCCTTCTCTGATATATGGAGCAATTTAATAATCAAGCTCCATTGGCTCTCCCTGAAAGATGCCGAAAATGGGATTCACAAGCTGAAAATTAGGCGGCTGGGTGGCATGCTTGAGATCGAGGCGTTACCCGCAAAGCTTAAGTCAGAACAATTGGTCTAGCAGTGCTCGTGACTTTGAGAAAATTGCGGGACGCATCTGTGGTAGACCCCGCTGCAAGTGCAGCGCTTTCACGTCGCTGTTGCAGCGTATTACTTATGGACTGCACCTACAAGACTAACAAACACTCGATGCCTTTGCTTCAAGATGTTGGAGATTCTGGAACTAATCATACCTTCACAGTCGCCTACCTGATAAAACTGTGGACAACTATACCTGGGTGATCGGTGCCATCAAACGCAGTATCCCTCATCCGCCTGCCGTCGTTGTGGTTCACAACGAGAGGGATTTGATACGTGCATTGGAATCTAGTTGGAGTGGGTCCAGGGTGTACCTTTGACTTCGGCATATTTTTTGTAACATTGTCGCCAACTGCAAAAGAAACGTCATGCACGCAATGGCTATTGAAAGATTGGTACGCGCTCGCTTATCAAAGCATCTCCAAATTTGATTTTTACGGGAGAGTTGGTCAATCTGAAAGCGAGGCTTCTACCTAGTGGTTTCGACGCACGAGTCTTCATAGCCGTACC
Organism: Sclerospora graminicola; assembly: GCA_001887855.2. Classification (NCBI taxonomy): domain Eukaryota; phylum Oomycota; class Peronosporomycetes; order Peronosporales; family Peronosporaceae; genus Sclerospora; species Sclerospora graminicola. The sequence continues at coordinate 12,297 of MIQA02007743.1, read as the reverse complement.
GCTCGAAGGAGTCGCACGGCGTGAGTGAGGTTGTTGCAACCGTCATCGCGTGCTTGGTGCTGGGAGGGATTGCTACTGTAGTCTTGGGACGCTACCTTCACGTTTGGCGTGCTGGCATAACATGAACGATGCCTGAAGTCATCTGGAAGTGAATAATTCTCTTGCAATAAACTCACGAAGGTTGACATGGTTATACCCTGTCATTAATCACCACTTGGTATGGTTGTTTCAATGTAAGTGACTGCTGGATCGCTTTGTTGCATACTCCATCAATAAATTTAGGCACTATGGCTACTCGAGAGAAGAGAGCGCTCATTGGGTCAACCTGAAGGGCGCTCTCGTGGCTCGCACCTAGTTGAGTACGACCGTATACATGTATACATATCAACTTAAAAATGCTTCAACATGCTCAACAACAGGATGAATCGCGAAAGGATGCATCCACTTATTTTGCCCGCGGTAATATTTGGGGGAGTCTTCCGAGGTGTCACGCATTTCGTTTTGAAAAATATGCACAAGGAATATTAAAAACCACCGCACGAGATGGGGATGACATGCAGTAGATATTATCGCGACGTGATAAGCTTACCGTGCGCTCATACCATCAAGACACGTCCGCAAACGAATGAGAGTCTCCGAATGGTCGACTTCGATGCTCTCTGCAACAAGTCACAGCTTGTTTCCGACCCTAACATGATTAGATACTTCGAGTTGAATGCCAGCATGGACGTCCTTCACACGTTCGATTAACCGCCAGAAATCTATCCCATTATGAACACGTTGAGCGTCATGAAAGCTACAAACGTTCATGCAGTTCAGGTGGTCAATCGGGACGTAACAAGCGAAGCAGCAGCAAAACAAAGCACATGCCAATATGCAACACAGTAGAAGTTAGCCGTTGCCGTTGCTTGCATTTCAGGATTGGTAACATGCATTAACTCCGCTGCTATGTAACAGGGTGCCCTCAATTATTGGTATTACCAATTTCAATGGCGTCTTTATCTTATGTGGTTGCTTTTGAAGTCATCTTTAGCTTCCGTCCTCTCTGTATAGATCCAGTAGAAACATTGTTCCTAAGCCAGGTAATACGAAAGATTAACGTATTGTGACAAGCACATTAGTTGGTGTATTGTCATCGCTCAAAATGTACAGCTTAGTCGGTTAAATGTTATCGTTCATAATTTACAGCATACGGATGACCGCAAGGCCTGAGCGCCTCGTCGTATGCATACAGTATACGATTCATTTTCACAATATTTTACTGGAGCTTCACAGAAAGGCCGGAAGCTAAAGATCACTTCAAAAGCAGCCGCATAAGATAACGACGCCATTCAATACCAGAATACTGTTCGTACGCTATGGCTTGCTGGGCATAAATGTGCTCCACCTGTTGACGGAAATGCTCGTTCTCAGTGTGGTAGAGCTGCCACAAAATTCTGCAATCAGTATAAAGATCGGTCAAACGTGTCAGCCAAAAGGAAATTAGTACAACACCAGCGTGTATATTTTACCAGCCGAGAAATGCCATGCGCCTTCATTCGCGCCTGTGTTATGTGCTTCACAAACTCTATGTAGAGGTTTTGGAATTCTTCGATACCCTACTTGCATCAGTTATTCCCTCAGCTCTGGCATTGGCAAGCATGAACGCTTTCTTCATCAGTAGTGATACCGCGAAATACCAACCCCAAAATATAGAAATCCATACAAAATAATGTGAGGTCCGCATCACTGAAATAGGCTCTGATTGGTCAAGAGATTAAAATATTTTTAAAAGGTGCCCATAACATTATAAAATCACAGAACAGGTTTGCGACAGTTGGCGTAAATTTCGACCCCATTCGAAAATATTGTCACTGTTCACATACAGTGTGAGTTGCCGAGGTTGATGGCGCCAACCTCAGCCTTACACACTTTTCCTGTTTTACATTATTGATTTGGTTTTTCGAATGGAATTCTCTTTGGTGCCTTTGTTGAAGCTGCTTGCTAAAAGGGAGTAGGCCCAACGATTATGGATAGTGACAGTAAGACGGCGTTCTACATGGCGCAAGCTCTTGGAGACGAGGAGGTAGAAAAATGATAAGCCCGGAATAGTATTGGCTTTTGATATGAAACGGATATTCGTGCGGTTTAAGCTTCTAATGTCGACCCAGGCTGGTGTAGAAAAGATTCTGTTGAACTTTGTCTTTGGCCTTCGTCATTAAGCTTCTTAGTTAGATATAATTCCACGTAATAGATCCACGTTATATCTACTCCCACTAATCCGAAAGTAATCTCCACGTTCACTTAAATTTACTACTATATCCCAAAGGAAAGAAAAGCGTGCTCGGCAAAACTTGAACATAGTATACGAAAAGAATCCTCCCGAAAGATCTCCCGATATATAAGAGGAAAGTGTAAAAGTGAATACATTTAATTAGGATTAAAATATAGCTAACCTAAAATATGTAATCCGATACTTAAGTTTTGATCCGAGGTGTTAATCAAAACATAACAATGTAAGACCTGCTGCTTGCACTCCGGTCACTGCATTTAACGCTCCTTCTCGCATTTGGCCTAGCTCAAAATAGTTATATCTCTTGTAAACCCACTAAACCCACCGATTCCTGCAATGCCTGCAGCCTCGGTGCACCCAAACGTTTCGTAAAGAGATCCGCTATCATGTCCTGTGTGTTTTTTGTACTTGTCTTTAATGACGCCATCTCCCATCTTCGACAGCATAAATTTGATCCTGACGTTCACGTGCTTCATCTTGGATGAACTGTTCTCGCCTACTAAGAATTTAATTGCTGCTTGGGTATCCGAAAACAATGTCATAGGCAAACTTGTCTTCAGTCTAACATCACTCAGTAATTCGTAAATTCCAATCAATTCACACTCCATTTGCGATGCCACGTTGAACTCCGCCTCCATAACCGATAGCGAGACACAGCCTTGTCTCTTACATATCCAGTACAGTAAAAATTCCATATATCATCGTTCACCGCCTGTAACCGACTTTCTGTCAGTTTTGCATTCCGCGAGGTTTGCGTCGCTATACGCTTCCAACGTAATTTATTCATCGTCATTATCGTATTTCGTAACATCCATCTTTAACTTCAATTGCTTGGTGCCCTTAAAAATCGTAATATCCGCTTAGCTAGGTCCCAATCCAGTTTGGTCGGCGCATGAATCTGCCTTGTCACCGTGTGTACAGCGTACGCTATGTCTGGACACGTACAACGCGCGATCCGCAACAAGCTACCCACCAATGACTAAACATTTTTAATACTTGGCGATCCATCATACGAAACTGCATTTAAAACCACCTATTTCTCCATCGGAAGGTTTTTATATTCGCTACCCGTAGGTGTCCTAAAACTGTTTGCCTCCGTCATCCCTTGTTCCTCGAGCAAACTTTCAATCATCACCTGTTGATCCAGCATGTATCCACTCCATCAGTGTACGTAACTCTCATTCCTAAAAACTTAAAAACTTGTCCGAGATTCTTAATATCCAAATACTTCATGTCCTCGAAAAAATCACCACGCACTGCTCCTCACTCCCCGTGACAAGTAAGTCGTCCACATACACGCCAACCACAACAATTTTTCTATCCATGCACTTGTAATACAAACACATATCCGTGCAGCTCTGCACGAAACTTAAACCCAGCAATTTCTTGTGCAAAAGTCTATTCCACAAACGCCCCGTCTGCTTGAGACCGAATAACGTCTTCTTGAGTTTCAACGCTAGTTTGTTCACTCCTTCTACTTCGATATTCTTCAATGTCCTTGTACTTACCATCATCCCCTTGGGTAAAAAGAGATAGATGTCTTGCTCTTCTTCCAACGCCTTCACGTATGCGTTCGGGATACCACCATGTAATGCTTTGACTCTCCACTTCCGAGCAAACGCGAGAATGATTTTTATCGTGACCATGTCCATAACCGCCGTAAATGTCAATTCGTAATTCACGCCAAACTTCCGTTCATTTCCACACGCAACGAAACGAGATTTATACGTTCCAAACCGCCATTCGCATCTGCCTTCTCCTTGAAGACCCATTTCGTATGCAATGGTGTCACATGCTGCGGCTTCGTGACTATACTCAACACTTCATTATTCTCCAATGCCGAAAATATCAATTCCAATTTTCCACTTATCTTTGTCCGTGCACTTCATAGCTTCACTGTAATTCCTTGGATCCATTTCGGTCACCAGGTTCACGGCTGCTTTCTACATCGTCTGAATTTCCTTCTTCAATCTCTTCAGTCATTTTTCGTTCACCACTCGTATCTCCTTGTGGCCTACGCGTGAAACCGCGCGGATCATGTCTCTCTCTCTTCTCTAAGTAGGCTTTACTTCTTGCCTTTCTTCTTCTTGTTTTTACCTCCACGCGGTTGCTGCGCGTCTCGCTCGTTAACTCCTTCTGCTTCTCCATCTAATTCATCGAGGAACAATTTTCGTAATTGCTGGTTCTGCGTATCATTCAATGCCTCTACGTTCTTCACATGCTGTGTCACGACCACCTTTCTGTCATGCTTAAGACATACCCTGTACCCCGTCACCTCTTCACTCTTTCCGATAATCTCCACGATCTGCGTCCTATGCGCCAGAGAATTCTTCTCCGGGTTCCTGTAAACAGTGCAGGGCGACCCAAAAACAACAATCTCTCCACGTTTCGGCTTCTTTTTCGTAAGTACTTCGATTGGCGACATGCGCCGTGAGTTCGCGGACGTCGGGCTTCTATTCAGGATGTAAACCACATATTCTACTGCATCACCCCAGAATGACAAGCTTAATCCACTAGTGAACAGCATGCACCTCGCCATATTCATTACGTAAGGTGCATGCGTTCCGCCTTCCCGTTACTCTCTTGGTTTCCTGCTTCGCTCATTTGCCTCCCCACTCCAGTACCCCGGCAAAAATAATCCAAGTTTTGTACTGGGCTCCACTATCCGTTCGTAATATATGAACCTTGCAATTGAAAGTCTTCTAAAACACCAAAAATGTTCGAACGTTTGGCAGCCATGTCTTTCATTTTAGCCAGAAACACCCGCACGTAATTACTTTTATGGTCAATAAAATTGACCTATATCTGTTCTCCATGCAATCACTTGGGGGTAATCGGACCTTTCAGGTCCGAACACACCACCCACCTTGTCAATTGGTAAGTGATCTCCCGAATCCATCCACCCTTGCTTGTAGGTTCTTCGTCTTTTTACCTTGTGCGCAGGTCAAACAGTTTTGCCTGCGCGTATCCGTGAGCTCAATTCCGTAGCTCGGGTCCTTGGCAAGCCGTTCAATCACATCATAACTCATATGCCCCATTCTGACGTGAAAGTGCATGAATGATCCACGTTGCACATAGTTATTCTCCACGATAGGCTCTTCGTTTCGATCAATTAAAGACATAATCACATCTCCAAACTTCTTCTTGAGAACATACCCGCACTCCGATCGTTAACACCTTGTTGATCTTTTCCCCATCGAAAGTACTTTCACCTGTCTTCTGATGCAAGACAACCCTACGACCACTCACGTAAGCCAATCCACAACCTTTCTCCTCGAGAATTCCATAGGAGAGGATGTTACGTGATAAATTTTCCACGAGATACACATTCTCGACTTTAATCCATTTTTCGTCATTTCCACACTTCACGAAAATCATGATACTCCCTTTTTTGGTAACCTTCAATTCTTTACCATCCGCTTGGAAGCACACTCCCGACACGTCTTCCGTGTCCCTCATAAAGCTCAAATCATTCGTCAGATGCATACTGGCGCCACCATCCAGTATCCACTTCACTTTGTCAATGTTTCCATAATTTGTCGTGATTGTCAACGAAAACGCTTGCTTCTTTTCGTTCTTTTGGGAGCAATTATGTTTAAAATGCCCCACTTCACCGCGCTGATACCACCGTCTGGATTTATTCTTCTTGTCCGGACCGTCATCTACCACATGCACGCTATTGCGAGAAATACTTCTCGGCACTCTCTCCTCGTATTCCACGGTCTGCGCGAACTGACAACTCCTCCGCCTGCCGTAAATAGTCTGGCCTTGTAGGGACAAACTTTGACATCATTATTTGACGCATTTCCGGCGCTGTGTGGTATACAATGTTATTGAGTACCAGTGAGTCCGAAGTCCTGCCTACTGCTTCCGCTATCGCCGACGAACAAAGATAATGCTCCGACTATGTACGGCCGCTGCTTTTCCTCGCCATTAATATTTTCATTCCCTGCGCTGGCGTAATCTGTACGTGAAAAGTTGTTAGCATTTTATCCATTACGTACCATAAAGCCGGCGTTTCACACCACATGTCTCTACTTGTCTGTTATAGTAACTTTCGGCCGCTCCAGCCAGGTTATGACCTAAAAGTTCTAACTTAACGTCCTCAATCCACTGAAAACCACACGTTGCTTCCGCAATGTGAATTTGTCGAAAAAACTTCCTTCCCCACGCGTGAAAACCAGAACTCAAACCACGATATGTCTCAGATCCATCGAAAACGCTTATCTTTAACGTGCATTGCTTCGCACTCGGTGTCCTTACCAAAGGCCCAAGTATGCCCGGCCCTTGTCCTTGGCTCACGTTTGGCATACTTTGAGCTGGGATCTGTTGTTGATCCCCCGCATTCATTACCTTAACCATCCTAATTCGGGTAAATATGTCTGATCCGGCATGGCTAAGCTCTCGAAAGCTCTGCTTACCATGCCGCCCAGCCAAAAAAGATCATTTGCCTTCCTTGCTGCCTTCCAGCAACGCTATGCTCATCTTTGCGTCCGCCTTCGGGGTGTGGTAAACCGTCCCCCCGTCACTCATCACAGCCGCATCTCCTCCAGCTTCTGCAACCTGTCTGACAGTGGCACCAGCATTTCAGTCACTTGGTCTGACTCCACACTCTCCGGTACAATCCAAACTTTGTCATCATTCGCGTCATCAGCCCCAATTGGGCTTATAACCTGTTGAGCTTTGTCTTTGGTCTTCGTCATTAAGCTTCTTAGTTAGATATTATTCCACGTAACAGATCCACGTTATATCTACTCCCACTAATCCGAGCGTAATCTCCACGTTTACTTAAATCCACTTCTAGCCAAAAGAAAGGAAAGCGTGCTCGGCAAAACTTGAACAAAAGTATACAAAAGAATTCTCCCGAAGATCTCCCGATATATAAGAGGAAAATGAAAAAGGGAATACATTTAATTAGGACTAAAAATATAGTTAACCTAAAATATGTAATTCGATACTGACTATTTTAAGTTTTAGTCCAAGGTGTTAATCCAAACATAACAATGTAAGACCTGCTGCTTGCACTCCGGTCTTTGCATTTTTAGCAGATTCTACCTGTAGAAGTTAGATGTTTCCTGTTTAGTCGGTCAATAAATACAGGATCTTTGACGGATATCCAGTTCATGGACTTCAAGAACCTTCTGGCTGCTTGGGTTTCAGCGCAAGAAACAGCGACAGTCAGTCTCAATTGCAGTACCCATCCATTCCATTGGTCCCACATTTCTTCGTCCAGTACTGAAAGAAAAATAGACGGGTTTTCAAAATAATTCCCCACTGTCCAATATTTTCGCTTTTTTTAGCACGATGCGCTCATGAGAAAAAAAACACAACGCGCACTTGGAGCATTAACAACACCATTCGACAAATCAATTAAATATATATTTAAAATATAAGCAGTTGTACCTCGTATAAAAACGTTAATACCAATTAATTTATATATAAAAATATTTTGAAAATAATTTATATTTTCGAAGTATTTTTTAATTTCTAAATCAAAATGTAATAAATCAGAATACTCACTTCGTTGCAGCTAAAAACACAGGTAGAAATTTTGACAACTTGACTCTTTGTCATCTTACCAATCTAATGGAATCGACAGCTCCGCTCGGATTTGTCGGAACGGTATCCCACGTTTTATTAAAATTACCATAGATCATATGGTATGATTAGATTTTTAATTCCTTTATTTCCAAAAGCAATTTTATTTTATACACCTTATATTCTAGTTTTATGTGTAATATCAGTTATTTATGCTTCATTAACATGTTTACTCGAAAGAGAGAGTCGAACCAAGAAGCCATAACCGCCTAATAAATGACTCAACTTTTTCCGGTGGCAGTGGATACACCTGCCATCCCAGATCACAAAAGTATGCAGACAAAGATCAATAAGCTTAAGGAATGTGATCATGAAGCGACGGAAAAGATTCCAGAAAACCCACAAACGCGACCTCCAGCGGTGCCAACGGTGCGATTCCGGGTCCCGGAAAATATACTAGCTGTTCTAGGGATAGCAACACTGTGTTTTGTTAATCTTCGCAGTTTCTTTCCTAGTCCGCAGTCTTATCGAAAATAAGAAAATCAATTGCGGGAGCTAAATTGGTTAGTAATGTTAAATTGCATTTTTTCGCAAGTTGCATATTTGCTTTAAGAATAGTGCATATACACAATAACAATAACGTTATCAACGGATCAATGGTTGTGATTGAGTATCTAAGTTCTATCACACAATAACTGTGGTTGTTATTTATACCTCATAATTCACAACCCAGTCCCCATCCCCAACTATCCGATATAGATCCATTATAGTTCAGTCCTCTGACAGGATTGCCAAAATATCAAAGGGCTAGCCCCAGAGCTTGCTCCTCTATCTTATAAACTCAACTAGAGAATTAGGCGTGTCTGTACTGTAACCGCTAGCCTATTACACTAAGACAACAAAAGTAGAGTCTTGATGAAAAAATAAGGTCCAATTGTGTGTGTGTATTTAGTCAATTATACAATTAGCTACGAGAATTTCTCGAAAGGTGTTTGGTATCGGGCGTGTGAGGATAATAGCCCCAGGCGGGACAGTTTCCTGTCAGCAAGAAAATTACAGTGTGACGTGAAACCTCTCATCACCCTAAAGGTTAAGCCGCATAGAAATGATGTATCCATGCGCGCTCTATTCATCACAGGAGCGTCGAGCAATTTGTTAGATCTGAAAACCTAACATTTTTGACGCATCTCGTGATGTTTGTCGTAGCTATAAAAGGACAGTGGAGGCAGCGCGAAAGAATAGTAAGCAGCAACAAGCTTCCCGTCCGGGAACTGAACCCGGGTCACCCGCGTGACAGGCGGGTATACTAACCACTATACTAACGAGAACTTCATCGAACTATAAAACCATACAGCTCACAAAATAGGAAGCGGGAGAGGCACAACAAAATCTAAGATCCTTTTATGGATCCGAGATTTTGTTGTGCCTCTCCCACTTACTTTTGACTTCTTTCTTCAAAGACACTCGCAGAAATATCTCTTGAAGCTTCGTCTTGGGCATTCTTTTTGTACTCAGCTTGTGCTTCACTTGCGCGTTCGAGTTATTCCACATCCCATTTTTCGCTCCGGTATACATTTGGTCCCTTATCTGCCATAACGATGAATTCCAGATCGAGCATAATGCCCACCAAATTTGTTGAATCCAGCGTCCACACTTGGTCCTAGTCTCCATTCCAATCTCTCAATTCATGGCTCGCTGACCTATTTGTAATGGACTCTTGGAACGTTTCCATCTCAATACAATTTCATCGATTCCCTGTCCAGCAATAATTAATGATTCCACTTGGCTTCAGCACGTCTACACCCCTACACGATGTGCGTGACCCCTTTCCATGGGCTGTCATACGTGGAGTCCACGTATGACAGGGATAGGAAAAAAAATAAATTATAATTGATTGCCCCTTGAAAAATGTAACAATTAATAATTGCAATTAGTAAAACGATGCAATTTAGGATTGCAATTGCTTCTTCATGACCAATCAATCATTGGAATTGGGCCAATGATTGCCCAATTATTGAAAGTGGTTCTCGAAGCCGACCCAACCACGGGCTACTAAAGAAGTCAATAATTGGAAGCTTAAGTTCTTGACGTAAGGTTCGGTACTCATAAGCCTGCCTGCGATCGTACCGTACCCTCATACCGTAAGACATCTCTCAAAGAGCTCTGCAGTCAGTGGGGCCAGATCAAAGGTTATGTAAAGGGATCCTTCTCTGGTGAGGCACGGTGTCAGTTAGAACCAACAGTACAAAAGATCTAAAAAGTCTAACTCCTACAACGAGGTCTCCATGTAGTCCTCGATTCTTGTATCAGACGCCTGCTGTTCATTTTCTTTTTCATCATCCTCGTCACCTGCGTTCATCGCCTTAGCGACTGTCACGGCGTTCCACAAGTGAAGATTGAGCTTTAGGAAAAGAAGTTTTTCAAACACAACTTGAGAAAGACGATTGCGAACATCTGTCAAGATATTAGCGTGACTGAAGAGTATCTCGACCGCATATGAAGATGAGAGTATGAAGCGCAGATCAATGAAGTCCACATCGTCTGAAGATTGGTCCATACGGTTCCTTGCTTCAATTCTATCAACATAAGTCAGTTTTTTCGTCTTCTTGGGTCACAAATCAGCAGGCGTCGTGTTGTTGATAACCGTGAGTGATTCCAAAGCAGAAATTTCTTCCTCCGTCAGCTCTGACTTCCTGTTGGTCATCACTTTGACGACGCCGGACTCAAAGGTCCGGTTGTTCACTATATCTGCGTCGGCAGGTAGATACCGCGTTAATGATAAATAATCCACCAATAAATCATCAAATATCTGCCTCGCCTCCGCAACGTTGGTTCCTTTAACTTGAAGACGTTCGGAAACACTTTGCAAATCTGCGAGCATTGTCACCAATCTTCTCAACTTCGCAACTTGCTCCGTACTTGGCATCAAACCTCGAGCTTCACTAACTGCTGCAATTGCCACCTCAATCTTCATGAAGCGATCCACCATCTCGTATGTTGACAACCATCGCGTCTCATTTTTCTTCACAGGGCGCAAATGTGTATGCGAAGCCACGCAGAATTTTTGATAGTGCAAAGTGTGACAGGCTAGCTGTTACAGGCACACACTGTTTAATTGCAAGTGAGGAAGCGTGCGATGTGTCAGAACCAAATGTAATTTGGTTCTGTATAGTGTAAGCAAGATAGACTTTAGAGTAGACTTATTAATTAATAAAACAATCTCTTAGATATATATATAAAATTTATCTAAGCCACGTGTCTAGGAGAAGGTAAGTTTAAGAATGAATATATTTATGAGTGCTTAAGAGCTAACTAGTATAATTAGTTGTAGACTAATCATAGTAACATGTAATGTAAAACTGAGGAAATAATATCCTTATTATTAGATCTCTTGTTAGGTTCGATAATTATATCAGAATCTTTTCTCAGGGTGGATTATAACAACTTATAATCCAATATTCGCATTTCAGACAGTAAGTCTGAAATTGAACTGTGATATTTCAACTTAAATATTACTTATGTAATGGCATCCCATTACATCACCCCCCACTCAAGGTGGTTGGCCAATAATATGACGTAATATTGGCCAATCGAATGATGGCACTTGTTGGTCATAACGATATTCTGTTATAACTCAATAACGACCATAAAATCAAATGGTCGAGAAACGAGGCGGCGTTATTTTTAAGGGTGCTACCGATACTGCTAGCGCAGCCTCCAACCTCTGCATCACGTGCAGAGGTGCCAACATCGCATGTCAATGCTACTAGTGTAGCGTCGAAGAATTAGCCGAGAGACCCATTGTCTGTCGTAGTAGACGCTGCAGAAGCAGTGTCTAAAAGAGGACGAGAAGATGTCGCTAGTGCGCCATCTTTTACACTCTCACCTGCCGTCGGGCGGGTGGCGAAGAAGTGTAATTCTGTCTTCGGAGAGTCATCTGACTCCGAAGAAGAGGGTGAGAACGTCACTGTCCTTTGCAATGAATCTAGCGAACGTAAGGTCACTAGAATTGATTCGCCTTTAAGAGATAGCGAGGTGGATTCTGACGCTGTCGGTTACGACAGCGACAATTCCATTAAACGGTGGCATGAGGAGCGTAGAGCTCCTCCTGGTCCTCGTCACTCGCCTGGTCGTGACGACGACTTTGGGATGGCAGGTGGTGCTCCACCTGCCAAGAAACAACGTGCAGAATCGGCTTACGCTGCTTCTGATTCGTCATGTCGTACGGAACCTCATGTTCCGCTCAAAGTGGGATTTAGGACCCCAGCATGGACGTTAGTGCCCGAAAGTGGCGGGCACACCAAGCGCGATTGTCAATACCCGTTGTTTGACATCAACGCGCTTGATGATTGTGAAGACCTTCGCAATCACAATTTTGATCAAAGTACCGACGATAGACGTCGGTACTTTATCGACCTTTTCTATCAGGCTCGCTACTAAACGAACCGGAAAGGATCGCGAAAGAACAGGGACGATAAGGACGCCCT
>MIQA02007742.1:0-34505 GCA_001887855.2 Sclerospora graminicola | reverse complement strand
CCTTAGTGTTTCCCGATTATAAACGCCCCCTTTTTTTATATGCATTACTCTTTTTCAATGAATACGGTTAAGTACGATCACTACACATAGTTAGTGAAGCCCAACAAATACACATCAACTTTTAAAATAACGTTAACGTTAGAGTGGTTTATTGGAGATACTTTTGTAGCAGGGGTGCACCCTCATCTGCACTTTATTCACATAGTGTACCCTACTCTGACGTTTTTGGCGACAACCAGTCCTATTTTGGTGAATGTCCAAATTTGAAGTTCTGAGTAGCTGCAATCACAACAGCTATTTAATTGATTCGGATGAATTCGTTCATCGTGGACGTGTCGCAGCGCCCAGACCGTTGGAGCTACTATATCACGGTGGACACAAGCATCTACTCATTCAACTCCCACCGCAGACGTCTGGTTGGTACTGGAGCAGCTCCTTCGGTTTCTCGGACTTTTCTTGTCGATGCTTTCGTCAAGCTTTTATTTCCCACCAGTGGGCCACTGCGAGCGCCACTGCACTCCGTGATTTACCTCATGGAATCTAAGCACACGTTGCTGTTGGGGGCCAACAAAACCTCAAAGTTACTCAGCCTGTCGGATTATTTCAAATTCATCTACAAGTGTGAAGGCCCCAAGATCGTACTGCGATTAAGTTTTCGACCCCAAAGAGATTCATTAACGAAGACGAGACCCACCAGCTTCACTTTTTCGCATCCAATATGCGTGGCTATAAAAAAAACCGATCGGATAGAATCGGATATATGGTACCAGACGGGAGAACCTTGTTGCTGCGTGTGTCAAGCGAATCAGTTTGTGTAGCAATATGCGATTGAAAATATCCGCAATGTTGCTCGTTAGTGCCAGATTCAAAGGAGTGATATGGACCCACAGGGTCATGTTGGCCATGAAATGTAATCGTCACTCCAAAATGACTCCCAGACGATGGCAGAAGATTTATTGGCTTGATACTTACTTGGTAGTTCGAGTGTGTTTTTTTAGGAGCTGCTTTGTGAACGGTGATGATCCTGTCAGCCATTCAAAAAGATGTGAACAATGTGGCAAGATCGATGGTAGCCTTACTGCAAGTTCCAGATATGTGTTAGCCTTCGGTATCAGACGATCAATTTTTGGGGAGGCGTCCTTCTGGAATCCTTCATCAAAGCGCGGGTTTTAGAGCCGCAGCCCTATGTTGAATAGGCAACGTAGCCAGAAGTGCCAATTTGTTAACAGTTTGCTTTTCATTCGACTGACGTAACCTGTCGATTTATTCACAGTTCAGCTATGACGGGATTCATTTGTTTATTGGTCCGTGGTCAAAATTTTGAATTTGGGTATGTTGCAAGTACTGGCTAATCTCAGAGAATTTTGTCTCATTCGGGAGCATAGCGGCCTTCTATTGATATCCAAGAAAAGTGCGATCGTTGGAAGAGCGACGAAAGCAAGAGGAGATCGCGTCTATCCTTCGGAGGAAAGTGTGGGTATTGGAGCAGAGAAGGAAGTTCCAGAAGGCGATGTGAAAGACGGGTTAGACAACGAGGCCCCCTGATAATTGAGAAATAGAAAAGAGAAGAAAGCACGGGTCCAGCAGAACTCGATAAAATCAATTGACAATTGGATGAAAATGCGTTCACTAAATAGGTGACCCGCAACCAATTCCGAAGCATTGGAGAGAAAAGACGTTTCAACCCGATGATGGACTCAAACGAATGCAACAAGGATCCGTTTATCGCGTGTGATAGCGAACAACTGTTTGGTGTGAAGTATCACGCAGCCTGCTCTGCTCTCGTGGACGTTTTTACAAGTCGAGCGATTTTTTAGCCACTCCCAAGAATTGATAATATGGAGAACAAGCTGAAAGTTTGACGTATTCGGGGACAGCGAGGACAACGACACCGAAATCTGGGATTACAGCGAATCCAAGCCGGACATTACGAAATTGCGGAAATCCTGCTTTGGATTGCCTTGCCTGTCCGGACAACGGTTCACTCACTGCGTATACTCTTTCACTCGAAGATGGTTTTATGGGTTTGGATAACTTTTCGGGAGTTGTTGGTTACCCAAACCAAAGTCTTCCCGGGCCGGTGAAAAACGTTGAGTTGTCCCATTGTTCATCGTGTGACATGTTGATTGACCTTTTGCATTATCCGTCGTTGTATTATTTCTGCAATTGTGATCAGCTATACTGTCGTAAAATAATTGATAAATTTATCTAAATCTCAATCGAAGCTTAATAGCGTGTGTGCTGCATACAAGGCCCATGGATACCCTTGCGGTGGTTGCGCTTTTTAAGGTTAACTCGAGCTATTTTCTGATGCTAAAGTATTAATAAATATTTGTAAAATAAATGTCGGATATGGTAATAAAAGTGACATTTTTTACGTCTAGCGCAAAACGTCCGACTTCTGATTGATACAAGAAATATATTACGATGTGTCAATATATGAAAGCCAGGTAAGATTCTTGCTGCAACGCTCCCACCAAAGCTAAGAAATTGTACGAGAGTGCGGTGTAAGGAGGTTTCAAGCTCTACACGAAAGTTCTATAATCGAAAAGGCGCGTTATTTAAAAATACTTATATCATTATTTGTAAGACAGTGACGTCGCAAAGCTTTACTGCAGGTCATACAATTATTAGTCTGGTTTCACTACTAACCAGACCCAATCATGTAACTTTAACCATAACATTCTGGTTTTAGAGCTTCAAAAGATAATGATTACCTGGTGAAAAAACCTATTCAAGGAGCTCCGCGGTATCGTCACACAAAGCCTGCATATCGTGGATGCTGAAACGCGTGGCATGAACTAGTTGCGCCTGCGAAAACCGCTCTAACTCCTGACATAAGCAGTATAAAGGTAATTCCACTTTAAATTAAAAATGACACTTGTTTCAAAGTAAAAACGTGTTAATGATAGTATCCTCTTCTTCATTCAGAGACTTCAGTAAGGGTACGGGTCCACTATGGCCACATAAATTAAGCAGAAGCAGATCCAAGGACTTTGTACGTCTTGTCGGTAGGCGTCATCAGCCAAAACTTCTTCGTAGGATACTCCTGATGTAAATGGCAGCGGGCTCACTTCAAACAGCAGACCATCCTTGTCCAATTCAATGTCCATATCCAGGTTACTGGTATTAGAGCTTGAGCAACTATCCGCGTCGCTCGCGACTGGGCTACAATCACCTATCAAATACTGTCCAAAGGTATCGCCGAGTGGAGACATGACACGTAACGGAAATGCTGAAGGAGAACGTGGTGATCCCTGTACGCTGAGGTTCTTCACGCGCTGGATACAACCGGTGGCGTGAGCATCTACCCGGTGCTCAGGACGAACAAATTTCTTCTTTTGTTTACGGAGACCTCGACGCCGGCGGTTAATCTTCTGCTGATACTTTTGAGCATGAGTCTGCACCTGCTTGATGGATCGCGTACCAATAAAGGCAGCGATGGAACGCCATGGACCCGTGGGGAATATTTTCATAGCGTGCAAGAACTGTTCGTGTTCCTGCTCGGACCAAAGGCCGCGAGTGATCGGTGTTGAGGGCGCAGGTGTTTCGACTATTACATTGTCTTCATGTGCGCTGATTGGCATCATGCTCGTTGCTAGTTACTGCAAAATGATAATCTTAGGTAGGGCTGGGGAGTGCGAGGCTCGTGTAAAATTGGGAAATGGAAACAGGATTGATGTGATCAATTTTCGGCTTCATCTTGACACGCTCCTCAGTGTGCGAAAAGGAGGATGGGCACCTTCGCGAGCGAGTAGGGGTAATTTATGGCTCGGAACGAATTTCGGCGAAAAGATTGACCAATAGCAGCTGGAAATCCCACCGGCTCGTCTGTTTTAAAATCGCGGGATCTCTAAAAAATGAGCGCTAAAATTCAGTTAATAAATTACGCAAAACTTGTCGGCTAGACATTGCATGAGATACTAAATACAGGAACTACTCGCAAAACCGCTAGTCTTTTGCACGTCAATCCACGAGCTTGTGGAGGTTAAACTTCGTTTTTTCATCTCAAATTGCTGTCTGTTGAAGCCACGCCGCGAAAAAACTGCTGACCGACGATGTCATTTCCGCTAACAAGTAGTAACTGGTCAAAATCGAAATAGCTAAGCATTTATGTAAAGGATCAACTGGTCTATTTTTCGTGGTGAGATCTTTAACGCGTCTGTTTGCCTAAGATCCATCGCATATGATGTCCTTTGGTACATGTACTGAATCATGCACTACCCTAACAATTCCTTGCGACCGAGTTGTAGCAGTTGCGACCTAGCCACAGACATTTTTTGCAAGAAAAGTAAATTACTTCGAGAACCTCGTATCTGTCATTTCTGTGACACACATAGGCTTCGCGTGCTGAAACTGAAGGTCGCAGGCGTTGAAGTTTACTCTTCCTTAACAGCGTTAAACTAACGGCTGTACCGCTACAATTTGCATACAGTACTGCACGGAAGCCGCTCGAAATGCGACCGTGGCGCTGCGATGTTCCTTCGGGCGGCTTCCTTTCGCAGTTTCTTCCTTTTTCCTCCTTTCGCAGTTTCTTCCTTTCGCTTGCGCCTGGCTCGCATGCTTCTGACTAAAGTTTAGTCTACAGTTGCATCACCTATGCATCATGCTGTTGCTTACTCGACTTGCTGAGCTTGTGTGTATGAGACATTGGTCGCCGCTTCCACTGCAAGGTGGCATTCATGGGGCACCTTGGCGGCCGCTCAGAGATACCTCGCGGCGGGATTACGCAGATACTTTGAGATGGTATTTCATCCAGTTCATTAGTTGCTTTGAGAAAACCTGCATGCTTTGATAAAAATGCAGTCAATGCCAGCGCCATACTAGTAGAACAAAACTCGTTCAAGGCGAGGGTTTTATGGTAGCCCCAATCTGGACTATTTTCTTGACGTTTGCTGTCTATTTGCTGTCTAACGCCAAGGGTTTGGGGATTGGGCCACCGTCGAGACTTGTCTGGACTTGTCTCTGGAATGAGACCTATCGAACTTTCGTTGGAGTTCATCATCATCTATTTTTGCAGAAATATTTTACGGTACCAGCGTTAAGCAATCTTGTGGAACAAATCTTTTTTGTCCGCCTTTTCACACATGCTGATATGTACACGTCCATGTGTATCCGACTCGGATAATACAACTGAAACATGTTATTCGACTGCCATGTAAATGTAGTCGAGCTCGCCAGCGACAAGCCTTGGCTGCATGCGACACTATCTATTATCATTGACATGGTTTAGAAAATGTGAAGATAATGCTACCAATCTAACTGTAAGGGGCTGCAGCTACTGGACTGTGATTGAGAAGTCAATTCCCTCTATCATGTTCCGTGGATTAGTACCGGTAAGTTATTAAAAACGTGCTTGAGCTGAACACGTACGAAGGCGACCAATTGCCGTTTCAGCGCCAGTAGACGCTGTGCTGGTCGGATGCAACTGAACTGTGGCTATCCACTTTGAAATATGCAACGAATGGTGTGGTGAAACTAGTGCCGTGTAAAAATTGTTATAGTGCGACGTTAGAGAGCATGTCTGCCGTTTGCTTAGTCTGAACTTTGTCACGCGCCGTAAGATTGTTCTAGTGTCAACTGAAGTTATAAATGACAATAAATCACTCATATATCACTTGAAGCATAAAATAAAAGACAACACAGCGTTTTCATTCTACCGCTTAACACAAAATTTTGTCGTCATGGAACCGCCGACTTTCGCCGCTGCTTAGGAGGCGGCTGTCTCATGTCCTCCTCGCCTTTCATATTCTCTTCGGTCGGGTGGACCTGCTGTACTTCTTGTGACACCACAGCCATACTTTTTCTTTTTAAGTTCCTTCGAGCAGAGACTCGTTTATCAATTTCAAACTCGAAGCCAACAGGAGTCGTGAGCTTTGGACGACGAACTGCCGGTACGCCCACACCTCCACTAGCCGTAAAAGATCTGGAAAACTGATCACTTCTACCCGGTGCTGCTCCGTATGTCGTGGCATTATGATATTCTTTCGTTTTCCGCTTCTGGGCCTCTACTCGCTTGCGAATAGCATCAATTTCTAGTAATTCCCGCGACGTCCGGGTTAACATGTCAGCGCGAGAGCGAGGAGTTACCTTTTTCATTTTACAAAATTTAGGTGACTTTGGAATCGTTAAACGTCCGTTTTCTTTAGCCACTCGGTCTAAAAGACGCCGCTTTCTTGTCAGTTCGCGTGCCTCTGCTAATTCTTTTTCCTTGCCGGTCAGGACTTTCTTTCTAGACGCTGCAAGCGATGCCTTCGTGGGCTTCAAGAGACGATCCGTGGATGAAATCGCACGCACTTTAGGAACACGAGCGGGAGCACCACGGTATAAAGCATCCGGGTCTTCGTCATGCTCGGAGCGAGTTGCCGACGCCATTTGTTGATGGCGCTTTTTTTCAATACCGGTACAAATATTAATATCACGTTTGGACATAATTCAAATTATCCTAATTATTGACCAATCAAAAAATAGGTGTACTTTATATTTTTTTGAAGTATAAATAGCGTAAACTTTCAGTTTATGCGTTAAAATGGATCCCTAAGGAAAATGACAATTAATTTTGAATCGCAAAACTTATCATAAATCTGAGCACATGTCCGAATAGTTCACCGGCTATCAAAACCTCATTTTTACCGATTTTTCGCGGTGTTTGGCTGCTTTCAAGGACTGCTTCAATCTAATACTCAGCTTTGGCCTCCTTTCAGTTTAGTGCGCTGTAATAACTTGGCTGTAATAACTTGGTTTTTGTATTGGGTGACGTTTTTAACGTAAACCTTTCCCTACCATGCTCCAGATCTCAAATATTTTATGATATGATAACATAATACAGTTGTAGAGGTAAACAGTTTTGACACCCACCTTGTAGGGCCAAATCGAGTTGTCGCCAAAAACATACCGAGAAAATATAAAATCGTGAAGGGAACGGCAAGTTGATAGATTTGTCATCTTGGCCTATCAGTATTTATAAATCCCTGAGTCATTTGTTGATTGGTAAATATGACCGACTTACATGGTTTTTGGCAAATCCAGTGCCAGTTTAAACTGATTGGAGATGTGTCATTGGCAACAATTGAAAGTGGATCTCTATTACTTTTCAAAGAGCGTTGATTGGTCCAGCCAGCGCCTTTAGAAATTTTGGTCCACCTAGAGTCGATTCTGCAAGAAAACATAACCCAGTGCACAGAATGGGAGCGGAAGGACCCGACTCTACCCGACTTTTCACGTACCCGCAACCTCCCGGTTCCGGGTGCACCATCAGGGTCGACAACACTAACGATCCCTGCTATTTTATAACTCTTTGTGCGTGCTTCGACGTACCAGACAATAATAGTTTAAATGTATCTTTACGATTGTGCCATACGGATCACTACTAGAACATTCTACCGTAATGGTTACACCTGCCAAACCAAAATAGCGGTAATTTCATCACCACGACAGCAACTCCATGTGAGAGTGTAAAAAACGACGGTACTACTTTGCCCAGCTTTATGGTGCTGAAATAGGGTATCGAGCAGATCCGTCGTCTATGCTGCGCAGAGCTCGATAAAGTCTGAAGACGAACGTGAATGAAGTAACGTAAACTTTCAGTTTAGTGCGCTCCCACCTAGGGTCAATTCTGCAAGAGGGTCTTAAGTATTGCCGACGGCTTCATCCGAAATAGACGGCTTCATCCGAAATAGACGGCTTCATCCGAAATATACAGCATAAATAGATGATGGTCTGATTCGAATTTCGTAAAAAACTAAGACTGTCATTGCGTAGCGGACTGGTGGATGCCCTGAACGATTCTCCTGCAATTTCATTGAAAATCCGACGATTCAAGTGAGCGATCGATGAACGATACCGAGTCATGCGATGTCGTTACAACTTGTCGTAGTGTTGATATTTAAACTTATCATTAAATAAAAAAATTGGTCATTTAGGTACCATGTATTTGCTGCAGCTACAGCAAACTCTCCGTAGCAAAAAAGCTGGCCTTTAAGCTGAAGCTACCCTCCTTCTGCAGGCGAAATTTGCATAAAATTATCACCAGCTACTAATATAATCATAAAAAAGTAAATAATGATAAAAATGACATAAATCTTGATAAATGTGGATCGGTAGAGCACCTGCGCAGCACCAAAAGACTAAATTCGACAAACGTGTCCTGGAGGCTGAAGCGATTCTTAGTCGTTTTCTTTTCTTTTGAAAGGACAGAATCTGCTATAGTACCACCACGACTAAACTCACACTCTGAGGTGAACTGGCTTCGGAATCCATTTCTCGCAATCTTCTTTCTTTGGCGACATCTAACTTAGAAGTTGGTTCTCTATGCACCTTTTCCGTGGACAGAGGTATTACTCGAGTATCCCACAACAATACCCGTCCATCGTTTCGCCTGTTGGGACTTGACACATAATATTTTACACTTACGCAATGTTGTGATAGCTTTTCAACTTGCAGTTTCATTTATATTCGAAGGTTACGACTATCTGCACATCATCCTGTGTCCATACGGCGTAGAAAAGTTACCGGTATCTAGGAGGGACTGTCACACAGCCCTAGTACCATCGTGGTGTGTGCGAAATCATATCCCCCCACCAGACGTCCTTACGGTATCAAGTTTTTATGACCCCACAATGCCGTCACATGTCCAGAATTGATGCAAGTCTTGATGGTCATGCAACAGCATTGAGCATCATCAACGTCAAAAGCTCTACTTAGAACTAATGGTAAACCGCAGCTCATTAGCTCGGGCCTCATATGTTGTGAATATTAAATACTTGAATTTTGATGATATTTGAGGCATCAGACAAGTGCGGTCTTGGCAAACTGCGTGGCGCGTTTACTTGAATGGTCAGAACCAAACATGTCTTCGTCGCTTTACATTAGACAAAGATACGATAGTCATTCATCAAACAACAAACGCACTCGCCATAACAAATGAAACTTCCTATTTGCTCAGCAAAACAAGAAAATCTTGCTATAGTCCTAGCGTCAGTCAATTAATAACGCGGCGACGCCTTGCTTGCGTCATTACTTCGCAAGCTGCTCCCAGAGTTTATCGACGTCTCCACGCGAGTTGGCGGCAATGTTGCGGCCGTCCAAGGTGATGAGATTGTTTTCTCCGTCAACAAATACTAGCATAGGAATACCCGTGACGCCGAACTTGGTGCTCAGAGCTTGGTTGGCCTGACGCTCATTAAACGGAAGCGCTAAGAACGTCATTTCCTTGTAGTATTCTTCGTACTGCGACGGATCGCGATCCGATGAGACGTAGATTATCTCAAATTCTGGGTGTTGCTCAATAATATCTTCGTACAAGGCGCTCAAGAAGGGCGTGAACTGGCGGCATGGCGGGCACCAGTGCGCACTGAAGTAGAAACCCACGACCTTTTTACCCTCCAGTTTGCTGTCCGTGTCTTGTAGACCTTCTTTTGTCTGGAGCTTCGGGCCAAGTTGTTCCGACCACTTCATATTATTTAGGATAGATTTTCAGAGAGGTAGCGGTTGGAAAGTGAAAGATCAAATGACTATCTATCGTAGGTGAATCGAGAAATTAAGGTATAATAAAATCAAGTGAAAATCTTCGCCACGTGTTGCTTAAACATTTTTGTGCAGTAAAAAATCTCGATTTTACCGGTTTAGTCTACCGTGAAATCTTTGAGAAACTACACAAAATGATTTAGGACATGAATCACAGTCCATCGAGGATATATTTCTTTATACCAACGTTTTTTGCTATTTTGTTGTTTCATTTATAAAATTTTCAGGATACCTATCGAGTTCAAATAACTCCATATGTGGCAGCTATGCGCGCTGAAGCCCCTAACCTGAATGCTTTCAAAGCCAATCAGAACCCACGATTTGAACTACAAGAAAACATATACTGTAATTCATTATATTTATAATATATGTAGAGTGACCAATAAAATGGGGTACACCGCTGCTGAAAAGGGTACGGGGCTTGGTGTTTGCAGCATAGTCATCCATGGCTTTCCATGGTAGGTGAAGGAGGGCATATCCTTTGCGAACATCAAACAGTGGATGAGGCGTTCTTTTCGTAGTGTTTATTACAGATCGCTGTCGAGAGGCTTAACGACAATCGAGCAAAGATGGGACGTGAAAACACAGAATGCAGAATGGAATAAGCATATATACGGTCAAGTACCAGCGGCATTGTGGCAGCACGGTAACTTACTGTCGGATTATCAACTCTGGTGCATGTATCGAGCGGCCACATTCCAGCTCAATGTCTACTATGATGAATATAATCAACAAGGAGGGTGTGCCATGGATCGACACTGTGGTGCACCCGGGAAAGGGGTCACACATATTGTGTGTGGGTGCAGTCTGGCCAAAACATTTTTGGCTTCGACTTCTAAGTAGCTGGAACGGCTAGTGGATGACAGAACAGGAGGTTCTGCAAGCACAATGCCATTTTGCAAAACGAGAAGCGCCTAGTATTTCGAAAACGATGATGGACAGATTACGAAACAGATGTGGACAACAAGCTGCGGCTTGTAGCGTGGGATTAAAACGAATTTGGTGGGCTTTGTGTTCAAATTCGGTATCACGTGGATGTGGCAGTTACGGAATGAGACGGTTCATCAAGGAGTTCACAAGTCAAAATTTGAACATTTTCACATCGTGTGGAGTAAAACCATAGCACAGATAGCGGCGGTCGCGATGTATGAACAGAAAAACCCTGCGTCAAGATTGCGGGGGATTAAACTATAAGTTTGTTTGGAATGTTTCCAGGAAGGGTTACGTGACCAATCAATTGATCAGCGCACGAGATTGCATTCTCTCACGCAGGGAGATAGGCGATCAGAGATAGGTTTAAAAACTGCTCTTAGGAATTTTATTCTAGCTAATAGTTAAGAGGCTAAATAGACTGCGATTTAACAACAGCTGCTAAAAGGGTATTCCTTCATCCTATCTGTAATTTGAAGCATATGATTGGTCGAATTTACCTAAACACAGTCACCGTATTGGGTATTATGGGAGTTTCTTTACACGGCTAGCCCCTAATAGTGGGTACTCAGAGAATAAAAATGGGATTTTTCGGTCAGCGTTTCGGATTGAACCAGAGTGCCAAGCTGCCGGAGACCCTTTTTTAAGCTCTACACACTCTGATCTAGATTTTGGGGCAAAAAATGGGGGGGGTAGCAAAATGTCCTCGATGCTGTCGACCACTGCCAATAAAGGTCAAAGCCGTGTCAAGCGCGGTGCTATAGGTTCTAGTTCATTACGCTATTCGACCCGCCTCTATACGACTTTGGCTTTCTTCCACGGGCGGACTCGAACCCGCATCTCCCGGTCCCGGGGTGAGGAACGAGACCACCGCACCAGCCGAGGTCGGTCACAGGTGTACACAAGTGAGAGAACTTATGGACGATACATAGGTAAGCCCTGCAGGAGAGAAGGATCCACCGTTAAGAGCAAAAGACCATGGGGGGCGAGAGAGCAACCAGGGAAAAGCCGGAAGGAATTGACGAGATTGTGGAGGATTCTCAGCCAAATCCCGAACCATCACAACCTCAAGAAATGATGTTTGTGTGGAAACACCGTTTCAGAAGTTGAGAATTAGAGAAACATATTAGAGCAGTGAAACAAATAAAACGCTCATTGAACAAGAAGTAGAGGATGGAAACCACCAAGCAAAACATCAGAAGTGTTAGTGGAAGTATTGTCTCAAGTATTACAGAATGCGGCACAACCAAAACCGAGGGTACACATGTGGTGGAGCCAATTGCTAAGTCCGGTTTTGGGGAAGTCAGATTCCCACTGGTCCGGACGACCAATTGTCGGAGGGGGGGGGGTACTCCGTTGATCCTGATCAGCGTCAGGATCGGATGAATCATCACTAGGATGACTGATTCGATCCTCCCGGTCTTTTGACCGGTCGTCTGTCACGATAGAACCCACATTAAGCCTCATCTCACGTTGTGTACGCATTGGTATTCGGTGGTTACGCTCACTCAGGTGGACTAGATGAAGAAAATGTTCCGAACCAGGTCGGAGAATGTTACCTTCTCAAGACGTTGGGGGGTGTTCTCGGGTGGAAACCTTCACCGGAGGACAAATCAGACGTGTGAGTATTGCAAAGGTCGGGTCGGATTCTTCAACCAACCGGACCAACCAATAAACGAAAAAAAACGAAGAAACCACGAAAAATCCGATATAGTCACGATCTCCCACAGTAAAACCACAACGTAATCTCCACAAAAACCTTTATAAACCGTGTTCAAAACACGGAGCGGGAGCGGGAGGGTTAGAAACCTGAAACAATCCTGTCGGGGGACTTCCGGTGAGCCAAAATGCGTTTATGCGCGTCTCAACCGGGAATTTAGTTGAGCTACAGGGGCCAAGTTAGCACTGTGCTCCCAATGACCGCGACACGTGGCGTAGCGACTCTTTGCTTAGGGGGTAAATTCAATCCTGTTATTTAAAATGCAATATCGCATACCTAAGGTGCCATACATCAACCTCTGTGGCTTGTCTCATACTTCGATCTTAACTGTCTAGCCACATAGTTGTCCCGATTCCACTGTACACTAATCTCCAACCCGGTTCGTACCACCTTGGACCGATCTTCAACTGACCCTGACCTGGTTCTCGACTGATCTTCAACCAACCCGATCTTCATGTATCAGCTCGAAATCAGCTTAGAATCGGCCTCTTGGGATGTTCTGCAACCGGTTCCAGCACTGAACTTGACTAGATTCCGTATAATTCAGCATCTGGAAACTAATCGGGACCGACCCGGACCAGTTCAGGATCGGCTCGGGACCAGGTCGGAACCAGCTCTTCGAATCAGCTAGGAATCAGCTTTCGTGGTTGCTCTAAACCTATCTTGTGCCTCCAACATACATTAAACTTAAAAGATTGATTCGAGATCGGTCTTTCTCTTGAGGTCGGACTTGGCCTGATCCTTTAATGTCGATCAGGGCCGGTTTGCTGATCTTCGGAACTTGCTTCGGTCGATATATTCCATGGCGATTACGGTCTGATACATAGGAGCTTCGTTTTGCACTTGATCTTCATGTCTTAAGGGTGATTCGGCTCATTTAGTAGTTAACCGGAGTCCCACTCCCGTGTCAATTGAACCACTAAGATCACCGATAATCAACTCCAATAATCATGCTCCATCGTTACCCGTGTACCAAACCATCTCATAGACCTGCTTCGTTACATTTATCTTAACCGGTCCGGCATCTAGACACTCTTGTCTGGTCGTAATACTTGGCCGATCCACTTTTCTCTGGGACAAGGTGCGATAACGGCAACTCTAATATTTTTCTCCATGTTTTCGCGATAGCCCGTTATTACCTACGCCATCCCAACGTTGAACCGACATGTCCCAACTGTCAACTGTTACAACCATCCCATCGATGATAAATCCACCAATCAGCATCGAGATGTGGGCCACTGGTATACATTTTCTCGATTTGATTCACCACACAAATGAGCTTAGATCTGAAGCAACGCCTATTTATAGAAATCGATGAGCACTCAACATACAGTAGAAAATGATGTTAGGATCGGCCAAGAAAATCTCGACATTATCGGGGAAAGAGAAGGAAGGTCTAATTGATGAGTTTGAATTATCTGTAAATCTGTGATCCTGAAGTGAACTTTTCTATACAGATTGATCATCTCAAAAAATCAATTCATAGAGGCGACATTTGCTGATCTGAAAGGACGATGCCTTACCCCCTGCCACCTATGGAGCTGTTTGTGATATTGATGAGGGGAATCCGAGACCGATTGTCCAAAGTTGCCGCGAGGTCGCACCATAATATCAGGAGAAGTTTTCTGACCTGATCAAAGGCCTATTTAGGACCGAATATCATCCGACCTTCAACATCACAGTGGGCAACACCGATCGTGATCGTGATCAAGAAGAACGGAGTTGATATTCGACTTTGTATTGATTATAAGATGGTGATCCAATTTACAAAGTTAATAGTCTATCCAATGCCTTTGATCAATGATTTGCTCGAAGACTTGGATAGAGTCATATGGTTTTGTTCACTAGACATGACTAGTGGTTTCTGGGTGGTTTCGATGACTGATCGTTCTCGGGAGATATCAGCTTTTGCCACAACTTTTGGCCTCTTTGGATGGAATCGGATGCCGTTCGGGTTGAAGAACGCTCCGCAGATCTTTTCGAGGTTGATTGGCAATGCTCTCTACGGATATTGATATTTCCAGATCAGCGCTGACCCAAAGACCACCGAACCTCGTGACGTGTTAACGGAAGGTGAACCGGGTCAGGACCAGAAACCATCGGTCTTGGGGAGGCGATCATACATAGATGATATCTCGGTTACGGCAACATCATGGGATGTTTTATGCAACAAGGTCGATCGACTACTTGACACCTGTGAACGATGGAATTTATCGATCAGCGTGGTCTAGGGTTTCTGGGGTTAACGCAAGGTCGCCTATTTGGGTCATAATGTGTTGATCCAAGGGTTGGAGGCGAATCCGAAAGACCTGGGAGCACTTAGCAATCTTTTGTTCCCCGATCGCTAAAGGCCATGCAGTCTTTTCTTGGTATCCTTAATTATTATAGACGATTCATTGAAGACTTGTCAGTGTATGCAACTAAATATTATGAATTGAAAGAGGTGGATTACCACAGGTTACGAGAACGCGATCGATCGGAAATATTTCCGACCAAACTGATCATGAGACTGGAACGAAGGAAGTGATGTGTAAATCCATTTTCCCAATCGACCGAACCACGTCTGGATAAGAAGATCAGATGGAACGATCAATGGTTGCATTCAGTATGCTGAAGGCGAAGATGGTTTCAACCCCGTTTCTGAAACACATCGATCCAGAAAAAGTTGCGGTGGTAATTTTGTATACAAGTACGTGGGTTCACGATGGAACGTATTGTCCGGTAACGTTCACAAGCCTAACTTTGAAACCAAACGAGGTCAACTGTGGCATGGTGGATAAGGAAGTACTAGAATTGCTGTGTATATTGGATATGCTGGTGACCAGGCCGATTCAGGTTCTTTCAAGACGATTCACCCAGGCCTGGTTATTGTCGTTGACTGGGACTGCTGGGAGACTGGGGCGACGGTCAGCACTATTAACGCAGTGGCCTGTGGAGACGTTAAATGTACCAGGGGCGAGAAAGACATTCTTAGTAACCTGGCAGTCAGTATAACCCTCTGGTCAGAAGTCGACGAAGCCCTGATCGAGGTTGCTCCCCGAAAGCAACCACGAGAATAGATTATTATACCTCCACCAGTCGTAAATTCGGACGAAGACTTGATCGTTCTAAGTTTCGATGGATCTGCAAGTGAGAAAAAAGGTGGCGGGGCGTACTGTGCTTTGTTGTGGAAATTGCCGGGATGGACGATCATATCGGCTGGTTCAGATTATACACCAGGTATCACGGTCAACGAGGCTGAATTCCGTGGTCTGTTACTGGGTTTGGATATCCTTCACAAGCAAAAGAAAGATATGTGGAGATTCAAATCTGGTGATTCGACAAATCACCGGAGAAAATGATTGTAAAGCGCCACGGCTGAAGCTGTTAAATGACCGCGTCATTAAAATCCTACGAGAACGGCCGAGTCACGATCTCTTACATGTGAAACGTGACTGAGCCCGGAGTTCTGATCAGCTAACAACAACGGCAATGCGTGATCAGACCGGATCAGTGATCACCGACAATGTAATTATTGGATCAACCGATTAAGATCAACAGGATACTTGAGCTGATCCGCTCGGAGAAAAAAGAATAGTCGGCACAAGTATCGATAATGACTACATCGCTGAGCCAGATCAGCACCTCGCAGACCGGCTCCACAAGAAAGTTTAACGGAAGAAGTAGTTGAGCAGCTTTAGAGCGAAATGATTCTTAAAGCTCAAGACGAAGAAAAGTAGATTGTGGACTTAAAATCTTTCTGAAGTGGTGATCTAGAAAAGCTGAGTCAAAACGAATTGTATTGAGATCGTCTCCAGCTAAGAAGTGGACGAAAATAACCTTCTGTTCTATCATTCTCATGTGGATCAAACAGACGCAGATCTTGATCGATCGATAAAATAAGTGATTCCGTAAACCTTGCAAGTCGATATTCTGCATCACTATCATGCTAATTTGGAGGGTGACTATCAAGGTGCCAATAATACAGTGTTCCAAACACGGGCGACTTGTGTGAGTATGCGAATTCCAAACGACCCCGATCAGGGGACTTCCGGTGGGTCTCTTATGACCTTCCTCGAGCAAATAACAACTAGAGGGGACCTTGTTAGCCCTCTACTGTGAGCCAATAGCGACTTGTGTCTTAGAAATGAGAAACGTATACTGATCTTCTCCCTAAATCCAATATATACCTATGGTGTACCCTACACAAAATATAGTTGCTAATTATCCGTGTACATTACACCAAATAGGGTAACTCGCTGATTATCTTCAACACCTGTTTCCTGGGTACTTGATTGGCTAATTATGCCTCATCCGGCTACTACGCGATCTAGCGCTGATAGCATCCTTGGAGCCCCACTCTTGTATCTTGGTTACCTGTATACCATACCATTGTCCACCTTCATAGAAGTGCTCGATCCTCGCTGGCTAGCTCTGTTGACCTGGCCCAACACGTCTAACCTGACCCAGCTCCACTGCCGCACTTCTTGCCGAAGCTCATAGCTTCCCGACTCGGGGCCTTCTCTTCACTCCTTCCGTATCTCCATGTGGCGATCCGGCCCCTCATTGTTCCTTCGTCCACCATTCGCGGCCATAGTCCCGACTTATTAGCTGAATAAGGATGGTTGCCCCGACCGGTAATTTGGGCCAATCAGGGATTGCCCTGGCTAGGTGTGCTCTACATCCGGCAGTTGATTTATCCTGGAATCGCTTCACCATAGCCACCCTAGAGTCTTATCATAGCCGCACAACGGTTGAGGCACAATCTCACCAAACGTAGGTTTCGATATTGCGTTTTACGTAAATGCCTTCATTCGGTGCTTTTTCCGTCCACTTTTTCCGATGCCCTGGCCAAGATGGTCCATGTTACAGCCCCAAGACTCAAACTTCCGTCCACTGACCGTTTTGATGCACTTCCAGTCCTGCTTATGTGGTGAGCCGATTTCCAAATCCAGAACGGAAATCTTGGGTGGAATTCGGATACCCACTAGCCCGGACGACCAACTATTGGAGGGAGTACTCCGTTGATTCTGATCGTCATCAGGATTGGATGAATCATCACTATGAAGACTGATCCGATCCTCCACGTGTTGTGACCGGTCGTCATGTACGATAGAATCCGTATTTAACTTCATTTCACCTTGTGTACCCATTGCTCGGGGGTGGTTACACTCACTCAGGTGGACTCATAGATAAAAAGGGTGATCTGGATCAGATTGGAGGGGATGACCTTCTCGAGACGGGGGTGCCGTCGGGTGGAAATCTTCACCGGAGAACGAGTCAGGGTCGATACTTAGTTTACGTATCTAAAGGCACTGATCGGGAAACTTCGTCCGATCAGGCCAGCCAATAAAAACGAGAGATAACGAGAAACCACGAAACCCACGATAAAACCACGATCTTTCAAAGTAAACCACAAACGTTATCTACACAAAACATTTCCAATTGATATAACGTGTTCTAAACACGTGCGCGTGAGGGGGCGAGGGTTGAAAACGTAACCAAAACCCGTCGGGGGCCTTTTCGGTAAGCCAAAATGCGTCTATGCGCGTCTTAACCGGGAATTTAGTTGAGTTGCAGTGGCCTAGTTAAACCTGTGCTCCCAATGACCGCGACACATGGCGGGGCGACTCTTTGCTTAAGGGGTAAATTCAATCCTGTAATTATATAATATATAATACCTAATGTACCGTACACCAGCTTATATGACCCACTTCATACTTCCATCTTGACCGTCTTGTTACAACGTTATGCCGGTACCACCATAGATCAATTTCCTACGCTTCTTCAACCTGATCTGTGCCACTTTAGAAAGATCTTCTGCCGATCCTGATACGGTTTTCAGCAGATCTTTAACCAACCCGATCTTCAAGTATCAGCTCGAAACCAGCCTAGGATCAGCTTTCTTGGGATGTAGTGCATCCGATTCAGCACTGATCTTGACTGGATTTCTTCTTTTTCAGCACCTAGAAGCTGATTCGGGACCGATCCAGACTGGTTCAGGATCGGCTCGAAACCAGGTCGAACCAGCTCCAAATCACCTCGAGATCACCTCGAACCACCTCGAAAATCGACTAGTCATCGACATCCTTAACTTGCCCAAACCTGTCATCAACCTCCAACATGCGATAAACTCGCAAGGTCAGTTCGGAAACGGCATCCCTTTTGAAGTCGGACTTGATCCGATCCTTTAGTGCCGATTCGAAGCCAGTTTGTTGATCTTCACAACTTGCTTCGGCCGATATATTATCCATGGGGATCACCATTTTACACATAGGGTTCCTTCATACGCTTGATATTCATCGCCCAAGGCTGGTCCAACTCATTTTGTCGGTCAACCGAAATTCAATACCACGTCACTTGAACCACTTGGTTCGGTGATAATCGGCTCTAATAACCATGTTCCATCTCATCCACTTTACCAAACTATCCATAAACCTACATATCCTAACCGGTCAGGACTTAAACCCAACCCGGTCCGGCATCTGGATGTTCGCGTCTGGTCGTGATACTTGGCCGATGGACGAGTTGCGACAACGGTAACACCATGCTTTTCTCCACATTTTCACGATAGCCCGTTATCACTTACGACATCCCAGCCTGTCCCACCCATCAACGATTCTGTCTTGATGGGTGTTTCCACAACCACCAATCAGCAGCAATATGTGGACCACTTATTTCCTGGATCACTCCACCACAGCCGCCCCTGAGACTAACTGCAGCCGCGCAACGACTGCGGTTCAACTCACTCCATAACGATACTTTCCACTTGGTGATCATGTCCAATCCGGTTCCACCTCTGGTTCCTCTCAAGCTTCTTCGTCCGGCCCCCGGATGAGGCTTCGTCGCCAAAGTCAAGCCCTGGATCATCCGATCTGTCACTCTCGGTCGCTTCGGCTTCCCCGATCATTTCAACTTCCCCGACCACTACGGTCGTAACCAGCGCTCAACCACCAGCGACGACCTTAACTTCCTTCCGCCCGCCCCTGGGTTTTGCTACCTGGTCCCTTCCGAGTCGTTCCTTTCGTTACTTGGAGCAACTGGCGCTCTTAGTGGAAGGGACCGGTTCACACTCCTTAGGCTCGGCGGACACCAGCCGACTGCGACTGGGTCTTCAGGACGCGATTTATGAGCTGGCTTACTTATCCGAAATCAACCGAACGCTCGGGGCGGATTATTCAATCAGCAAGTTGTAATAGATCGCATCGAATGTGAATCTGCGGACCTGGTTTAGCGATTGGTGGATTCGCGAGTGAATCATGACCGGCTCAGCGCTCTCCACCGCTGATCAATCCCGTGATCGATCAAGATTGGAAGACCACGTCCGGGATCTAACGGCCAAGCGTGATCGTTTATCTGCTGGTCCTGCTATTATGCGTACTTCGTCAAAGCCGTCCGACACAGTCGCCTCGATGCAGCCCATGGTTCGCGCTTTATCTGTCACCGTCTGCCGTCAAGGTTTGTTCTCGTTCGTTTTAGCTTATTCAATACATATGAGTAACTTCATTCACTTTCTCTAGATGAGCAAATCGAGAACTTAAAGAAGTCAATGATTGAGATGGCGGGCCACCTGCAACAGCTCGAGTACAACCATCACAATCACGACCAGCTGATTCAAGAGAGAGATCTTGCGATCCAGGAGGTGGAACGTTTGGAAGAGGAGACTCGCCATTTGGATGAGCAGGTCGACTTCCTGATGAAGCAACTCTCCAATTCTCGTATTGACCGTTCCAGTATTCAGAAACGGTTGAGTGAGAATCAGAAGGCGGCTGACGATCGTCGGCAGGAATTAGCTCTCGCTTGGGTTAAATTTGAAACGTTGCAGATGGAGGAGCGTACTTGGACCCGTCGTCTCTCGAATCTGCAGAAAGCCGCTCACCACACGATCGACAAGTGGACCGAACCGAATGTTGATTCGGTCATAGCGGTCTGGGTCCGTTCGTCCAGGTCAGTTGAATCACCATCGGAATCTGGAATGGAGAGGCGAAGACACTTTGCAGGAATCGGCTTACCTTGGGAATTACTCTTCCGTTTGTGGGCATCTGAGCCCGGCGGTGCCGGAATTGGTTTCGGAATCAGGGAAGAAACAGGCAGTGCGGGTGGAGATGCCGCCAATTCGTCGACCGGCGGCTGACTGGTTTCCATATCGACCGACGAAAGCGAAGCAGGAGAGAATGTTGATAAATAATTGTCCGATTCAGGAAATTTATTGGGCGACCTATTGGTCTTGGGACCAAGAGCACCAACCAACCTTGAATATTCACGCAGTGCACGCTGGAATGATTCCAAGTCGCGGAGCACCGATCGACGGGTTTCGGCAACAGGTTCAGCGAAACCAACATCATTAAATCAAGTGTTTGGCCTACCGACTTCACACGATGACGAAACAGATGAACTGGGAGAGAAGCGACCGGCCCATGAAATTTCCAGTGGTCTCGCATCAGCTGGTGCACCATCGGCCAGGCGGCCTGTCAACTTTACTGGTGTCTTTATCCCAGCTTCACGTTCGGCCGTGGAACAAGACGATTACCGTTATGATCCGAGCAAGAAGTTAAAGGATTGGTATGTCATATCGACGACCGAACCGACGGCAGCTCAACTTGAGTTCCGTAAGCCATGGAGTGCTCGTCAAGTATGGGACTTAACTCCGATGGTCCTGCAAATCAAGAAGAAGATTGTTCCTGGTTGTTTTTCTCGCCCAGGAAAGTGGGATTTTCCTCCCAAGTCACCAGCGCCTCCACGGGACGATTGAAACTCGGCGAATGCTGTACGGGTTATGATTGACTCGAAACCTTGGGAGGTTCTTTCGACTCCCATGCTTGGGTTAGGTTTCCCCGATTGCCCATTGTTTCACGCACTCCAGTCACGTTTGGACCGATTCTGGAACAACATGGACAAGGGACCACCCATCAGCTTCCTATCCCCAAAAGGATGCGCAAGGATGATTGGTTGGAACAGTACTCCCACGGCCGCAAACGTCGCCGTAGCAAAGCTAGGGTCGGTTGGGCTGCAATTTGTGATTTCGTGTTATGGATGGTATACAGATCCACGAATGTAATATGGACGTTTCCTTGCTTCCCCCAGTCTTGCACCTGCCTGTTTGCCGGGTAGAGGCAAAAGGGGCATCGCCGGATGCTGGCGATTGGTACCCCGGGTATGGACATCCGACTCCGATCGACTCAGTGCAGGGCGCCTTGACCATAGTTGTCCACCAGGATCCCTGGCGAAACCAGTATCGCCTGGATCCTATGAATCATCCGGGGCTCCGGATTTCTCGTCTGCGTACGAAGTATGGCCCATAATTATCGCGATAATCAGTTTCATTTCGTTTCTTTTTTAATCAACTTCGAATCGATTCCGTCTCATCCGATCACGTTCAAACTCTCGCACTTAAGATTCACAGTTGAGATCTCGTTCATCCACCCATGTCGGATCGTCATAACCTTTCCAGTGGACCAGGAAATCACGATGGAATCGACCAAATCGTGTTTTTTGCCCGATCGGGTATCTAGAATCTTCTCAACTTCGAATTCTTTCTGATCCAGCACTCTCTCGCAGCTGTCTTCAGGTAAAGAGCCTCGTCGAAAACGAACCTTGGCTGATCCTCGACTGATAACCTGATTTTGGGACGATCAGGAAACTCCATGACCAGTTTCAGTTTCGAAAAATTAACGATCGGAAAAACTCCATAACCCGTGCCTGCGGTGATCACTCGGGCGTTATGATCGCCGATCAGCTCAGAAACACGGAGCGGTCTGTTCCACATTGGCGTTAGTTTCCTTTTTTTACCCGATCCAGGTAAAGCCAGACCCTTGATCCCGGTTCAATGTTATGTGGATCGGCCTAATCGTTATTCCGGTCAGCTTTTTCTTGGATCGCTCTCGGAGTCGTTTATTGACCTGCTCTCGCGCTTGTTGATAGTGGCGTTGGAGTCCCATACGCCACCGACGGGTTTCGCGGTAACCCGCATGAAACACCGATCCAATAGTCGATCGTGGGTCTCAACCATAAGCTAAATAAAAGGGGGTGCATCCCTGACCTGATCGAAGGAAGAATTTAACGCAAATACCAGTCTTTTCGAACATTCGTCCCAATCTTGTTGGGCGGAATCAGCGACATACATTTTTATAGCTCTAGTTAGCGTATGTACCATCCGTTCGGCTTTACCGTTTGCTAACGGTCGGTAGGCCATGGTCGTACTTTGTTTCTGACCAAGCATCGGATTAAACGATCGAAAACCTTCAGCCATATGCCATCCGTTTGGCTTTACCATCCACATTGGCGTTAGTTTCCTTTTTTTACCCGATCCAGGTAAAGCCAGACCCTTGATCCCGGTTCAATGTTATGTGGATCGGCCTAATCGTTATTCCGGTCAGCTTTTTCTTGGATCGCTCTCGGAGTCGTTTATTGACCTGCTCTCGCGCTTGTTGATAGTGGCGTTGGAGTCCCATACGCCACCGACGGGTTTCGCGGTAACCCGCATGAAACACCGATCCAATAGTCGATCGTGGGTCTCAACCATAAGCTAAATAAAAGGGGGTGCATCCCTGACCTGATCGAAGGAAGAATTTAACGCAAATACCAGTCTTTTCGAACATTCGTCCCAATCTTGTTGGGCGGAATCAGCGACATACATTTTTATAGCTCTAGTTAGCGTATGTACCATCCGTTCGGCTTTACCGTTTGCTAACGGTCGGTAGGCCATGGTCGTACTTTGTTTCTGACCAAGCATCGGATTAAACGATCGAAAACCTTCAGCCATATGCCATCCGTTTGGCTTTACCATCCACATTGGCGTTAGTTTCCTTTTTTTACCCGATCCAGGTAAAGCCAGACCCTTGATCCCGGTTCAATGTTATGTGGATCGGCCTAATCGTTATTCCGGTCAGCTTTTTCTTGGATCGCTCTCGGAGTCGTTTATTGACCTGCTCTCGCGCTTGTTGATAGTGGCGTTGGAGTCCCATACGCCACCGACGGGTTTCGCGGTAACCCGCATGAAACACCGATCCAATAGTCGATCGTGGGTCTCAACCATAAGCTAAATAAAAGGGGGTGCATCCCTGACCTGATCGAAGGAAGAATTTAACGCAAATACCAGTCTTTTCGAACATTCGTCCCAATCTTGTTGGGCGGAATCAGCGACATACATTTTTATAGCTCTAGTTAGCGTATGTACCATCCGTTCGGCTTTACCGTTTGCTAACGGTCGGTAGGCCATGGTCGTACTTTGTTTCTGACCAAGCATCGGATTAAACGATCGAAAACCTTCAGCCATATGCCATCCGTTTGGCTTTACCATTCGCGTGCGACCGGTAGGCCATGGTCGCACTTTTTTTCTTTCCAAGCATCTGATTAAACGATCGGAAAAACTTCAGCCATATATTTGAAGGAAGAATTTAACGCAAATATCAGTCTTTCCTCATATTCGCCCCAATCTTGTTGGGCGGAATCAGCGAAGCCATAAAACCCGGTTCACAATCATGTCTGATTACTTCACTGGCACCAAATCGCCTGAAAACACATTCTTCCCATAGCTGCGGGCGACTTGCTGGGCTGTTGGAGTAGACCCAGCTTTGGCGATCACCAGACCGGTAAATAAATCGGTCCAGACCAGCAGTTCAGTATTGCCTTGAAATGATTTCGGCGGGGAAGGGATATGATCCATCGCTATCATTTGAAAGGGGTAGGTCGATGGATATTTCCGGGCGATCTACCTCGAATAATCGGTAGATCTTTCCCGGTTTCGCAATCCATACAAGTGCTAACAAAGTTTTGGACACTCCGATACAGACCTCTCCAGTAAAAATGTTTACGGATTCTGTGGTGCGCCGGGCCAGCACCTTGATGACCACCCTCCAAACCCCCATGATTTCGGTAAAATATCGGTTTGCAAAGTTTCCGGAATCATCAATTTCGCTGATCAATCGAGATCTACATCAGCTCGATCAACATGAGAATAATAGAAAAGCAAGTTATTGTTTTCTATCTTGTAGTCGGAAGCGATCTTAACACAATTCTTCGCTTCGTTTTGGCTCAATTTCTTCAGATCACCACTCAAGATCCACAATTCACTTTTCTTCATCTTGGGCTTTAAGGATCTTTCGATCCGAAGCTTCTGAACTATTTCTTCCGTCAATCTTTCTTGAGAAACCGGTCTGCGAGGTGCCGATCTGGTTCGCGATCTAGTCATGATCGATACTTGTACCAATTTTTCTTTATTCTCGTATAACCAGTTGATTTCGATCAGTTCATCCAACATTACATTGTCCGTGACCATCGGTCCAGTCTGATCACGCATGGCCATTGTGGCCAGGTGATCCGCATTCCTGTTCCAGTCGGGTTTCACGTGTAAGAGGTCATGATTCGGCCATCCTCGCAGCGTTTTCATAACGCGATCATTCAACAACTTCAGGCGCGGAGCTTTGCAGTCGATTTTCCCGGTCTTTTGCCGAATCACCAAATTGGAGTCTCCACATATGATTATCCTTCCTTTCTTTGGCCTTTGAAGGCGATCCAAACCTAACAACAAACCACGGTACTCAGCTTTGTTGACTGTAATACCCGGAGTTTAGTCTGAACGAGCAGATATGATGGTCCACTCCGGTAATTTCCACAACAAAGCACTATACACCACGACATATTTCGTTACACTCGCTGATCCGTCGAAACGTTTGACTATCAAGCCCTCATCCAAACGCACGACCGGTGGAGGTATGATGATCGATTCTCGTGGTTGCTTCCGAGGAGCAACCTCGATCAAGGCTTCGTCGACTTCTGACCGTAGGGTGATAGTAGCTGCTATGGTACCGATAATTTCTTCTTCACCCTTGGTACATTTGATGATTTCTAAAGTCCACTGCGATAATATCGCTGAACATTGTCCCAGTCTTCCATCAATTCTAGTCGAAGACTGGACACTAACTAGGCCAGGCTGGACCATCTTGAAAGTACTTTAATCGGTTTGGTCACCAGCAAAGAATAACAGACATTCAGTATGCGTAGCAATGCCAGTACTTCTTTATCCACCATGCCATAGTTAACCCGATTAGGTTTCAACGTCCGACTCGTGAAAGTTACTGGGCAACACACTCCATCGTGATCTTGGACCAGTGCAGCCGATTTTGCCCATTTACGCGCATACAAAATCACCACAGGAATCTTCACCGGATAAAAAATATTTCAGAATCGGGGTCGAAACCATTTTCGCCTTCAGCATACTGAATGCAACCATTGATCGTTCCATATGATCTTCTGATCCAGACATGGTTCGGTCGATTTGGAAAACGGTTTTTCACATCGCTTCCTTCGTTCCAGTCGCATGATCAGCTTTATTTGGAAAAATTTCTGATCGATCGCGTTCTCGTACCTGTGGTAATCCACCTCTTTTAGTATAATATAGTTGCATACACTGACAAATCTTCAATGAATCGTCTATAATAATTATGGCTACCAAGAAAAGACTGCATGGCTTTCAGCGATCGGGAAAACGGAAGAGTGCTAAGTGCTCCCAGGTCTTTCGGATTCGCCTCCAACCCTTGGATCACCACAATATGACCCAAATAGGCGACCTCGGGTTAACCCCAGAAACGCTTGACCACGCTGATCGATAAATTCCAACGTTCACAGGTGTCAAGTAGTCGATCGACCTTGTTGCATAAAACATCCCATGATGTTGCCGTAACCGAGATATCATCTATGTATGATCGCCTCCCCAAGACCGATGGTTTCTGGTCCTGACCCGGTTCACCTTCCGTGAACACATCGTGACGTTCGGTGATCTTTTGGTCGGCACTGATCTGGAACTATCCGTAGAGAGCATTGTCATTTAACCTCAGATAGATCTGTGGAGCGTTCTTCAATCTGAACGACATCCGATTCCATTCGAAGAGGCCGAAAGGTGTAATAATGGCCGATATCTCCCGAGCACAATCAGTCACCACCCAGAAATCACTAGCCAAGTCCAGTGAACATTGAACAAAACCATAAGGCTGTATCTAAATCCTCAAATAAATCATTTATCAAGGGCATTGGATAAACCATCAACTTCGTGAGGCGAGTCGAATATCAACTCCGTTCGTTTTGATCACGATCACGATCGGTTATGCCCACTGCGATGGTGAAGGTCGGATGATTTTC
This sequence comes from Sclerospora graminicola, assembly GCA_001887855.2. NCBI lineage: Eukaryota > Oomycota > Peronosporomycetes > Peronosporales > Peronosporaceae > Sclerospora > Sclerospora graminicola. Next base: position 8,215 of record MIQA02007742.1, on the reverse strand, counting down.
GTACCCAACCGGCCCTTGATCAGGTCGGATAACCTTTCCCGATATGGTGGTGCGACCTTATGACAACGTTGGGTTATCGGTCTTGTATTCCCCACATCAATATCAGAAACAGATCCATAGGCAGCTGGAGGTAAGGCATTACCCTTCCCGATCAATAAATGCCGCCTTTTCCAGATGATCTTTTTATAGTTGATCAATGTGTTCGGGATTTTTTTACTTGGGGATCACCGACTTGTAGATACTCCAGGGTGACCTCAGGTATGTTGGGTGATACTTCTGGCAAAACCGCAATCTGTATTTCGATGTCTTCAATGTATTGCTTACCACCTTCATGTATACATACTTATTCATCCATCCCCCCAGTTTGGTATCAGCCGGGATTTCCCCTAGCGAATCATCCGATTGGTGGGTTTCTTTGGGTTCTACTACATCTTCAGCAACTACGACAGATTCACGTTCCGTTTGTTTTCACCAAACCGAGGTTATCACTAATCTCGTTAGTATCAGGTTCGTCTTTAGTCGGATCATCATTATTTCCATCCTTCAGATCAGTGGTAATCATTGATCCGGTTCTAGTAACATTTGAAATCTGCGGACCGTTTTCGACACAACTTTCACCCGCCGTCTTCACCGACGACCCCCTGATCAGTAACTGGGTCGGAGTTGTATATTCCGGTTTTTCAACTAAAGGTAAGGTATCTTCGTCTACCAAAGCATCAGGTCCGTGGTGGCTTGATATGCCAGATTCTGTCATTCAATGTATCTTTGTGATCCCATTGAGAGATACCCAATCTGTCGAGGTACTATCCCTTCAGGTGACCACATTCCTAGGATCATGTCTTCAAGAAAAATCAGTGGCTGATCCGATATGTTAGTAACCCTGATATAGCTTGATCTGCCAATCCCTTTGACAAAAGTCGGTACCCATCGTTCACCACGGGTGAACCATAGTTTTTGCTGCCGACCAGTCGACCGGATCATCACATCAGCCGATCGGGCTACAGCAATAATTTCATACTGACCCATTTTGACCATCTGCATTCAGACATCATATAACGGACGTCGGCCAGATAACTGTATCTGCACTTCATCCGAAAGAAACAGGGTTCCATGAGACAGATCAAGCCGTTTACCGGCCGGAACCATGGCACGTGAGCGTTCTTTGGTCATGTACGAACTTTCACCGATCCTGACACATTCTTGCCTCTGGGTACTGTCTATACGACATTCCACCTTACGAGCAAAGGTGGAGTCAATAATCGAGACTTCTGCCCCAGCGTCAAATAGAATAGTGGCTTTTTCATGGTTGATTTTCCCATTAGCTTTTTCTTACTTCAACCACTTGTTCAGGAGAGTGATACTTCCAGTATCCTCGGGATTCACCAGGCAGTAAGTCCAACTCCATGATCACATTCGATTAGGAATATTCGTCCACTCTGAGACTGTGAAGATCGGCACAATTTGAAATAGAACATGTATAGGCGGTTATCTCCCTATCCTCAAACATATTTCTGCTACCGGCGTATGCATAAATGCTGAGCGTATTACGCTCGTCCCGAACGAGATTCCAACCTGGCGAGCGATCTAGTTTAACACTTTCTTGACATCCGGTGGGAGCATGCCGGCATGTTTGGTTGGCACGTACCACTTGCGCATCTTATTGAAAACCCCTTCAATCGGGCAGGAACCGGCGTCCTGAATCTTCCCATAAGTCTTACACACGAAAAAACAATGATCGGAGGGATGACCTTTTCGATCACATTTCCCGCACGTAATTCTCTTCTAACAATCACGATTGCCGTGCTTAGTCGACCCACAATGGACACATTTCTTGCAAGGTCGGTCCGAATCAGTATGGTATCTGTCCGATTTCCGTCCATCAACGCCGTTAGTCGATAATCTCGGACGGAGTACTGGTTCCGCTGTGAAGATATGGCGATATTGTTTTTCATCTGAGTCTAAGCTTGACCGGCCGCTTTCTTCTTCTGAACTGGAACTATCCAATTCTTTCGCAATCATCAGGATCGCTCTTGCTGGTCGGGTCGCTGGCGCCTTGACCTGGTCCGGATGTGGTTTCGATCGATATCGATTCAATCCTATCTCGACCTTGGGCTCTGGGCTTTTGGCTCGTTGTAACGTTCTCAAGGTCAGTTCCAGTTCTTCAGCGGTACTTATGCGAACCAGGGTAAGTTGATCAGCCAGATCGCGGTTGTCCAAAGTGCTGATAAAGTGTTTAACGTGTTCGAGAGCCATATTCGCATGTCGTGAATATTTTGGCTCGCAAACCAGCTACATTCAATCGATGTAAATACTCGATCGGTGTTTCATCGGATATTTTCTTCATAGGGTAGTATTGTCTCGCGACAGATACCCCCGAGTTGCAATATTGGTCCTCAATTTCCTCACACAGCTGAGACCACTTTAAACGTACTTCCCGACTTAGCTGTTTTAGCCAGCTCTTGGCCGGACCTTTGGTGAGATCTGCAAAAATCAGATATCTTTCAGCTTCTGGTGTCTTGTCCTTCAAAAAGGCTAATTTCGTCCGACTCATCCAGGCTCTTGCCTGATCATCATCCACATCTTTGCCGGTAAAATCTTTTAATTCAGAGATCGCCGACATCCGGACTCGAGTGGTTGTTCCAGAATCACTATCAAATGCTTGCGCCGAGGCCATATTTGCCTTACAGGGCATCTCCATATCCAAATCGTCCGGATCAAAGTGTTGGCTGATCTCTCCATCTGATTCCATATCACATCACTACGTGGGGGTGATTTATGGAGTCGGTCTTGATGATTGGTTTGGCATATCGATCGGACAATTCGGGCTGATCGAACTGATTCCATATCCACATCTAGAGGTTTTTTAACCGGTTTAGCCGTCGATTGATTCATGTTCGGTATTGATTGCCTTGTCCAGGTGTATACTGAGGTAACCCATATTGTTTTCCCGCGAAACGGTTCATCATAGTCGCGAACATGGCTCTCATTTGCTCTGGGACCTCCGGTATGTTGGTAGGGTTACTACTGGGAGTCGGATGGTTCTGTGGAACTTCTTGAGCATCTTCAAAACTATCATCTGATCCGACTCGACCAGGTTCAGGCTTCCTTTTCCTGTTCTGCGACTCGATCTTGGGGTCAATCTGCTTGATCCCTTTCGGGCCCAACGTCATACGTGTTATTCCGACCGAGGAGTCGGTGGAGTCCGCTCCAGATTGTGATGACGATTGATATATCGACTCAATATCCATAGGATATTCAACCAACTGCGATCGGTGTGAAGGATCCGCGATCGGCGACTGGACCACGGGGTTCGCCCCGAGTAACGAGGCAAGGTGATCATACAGAGTTGTCATAGCTTCTCTGATCGTCTCTTGGTCCAGATCGAACAGCATATTCGCGTTGAACGCACCAGTAGTGAAACCAACTTCGTCGATCTGCGCCAAGAGGTTCCTGATCAGATCAAGTTAACTGCCTGTGATAACCGGCCTGGTCGCCCGACCTTCAAGCTTCCCGATGATCTTGGGTTTTATGATCTTCATCACTCGGTTGCTAGCTAGGAACTTGTGAAACTCTCGAAGATAGAACAGACGTTCCACATCTTGAACAGTGGTCTTCTCAGCTGGTTTGGTCTTCTCTTCGTCTTCCTCGAAGATCTTCGGTTTAGGTTTCACATATTGTTTAGGTGGATCACACTGATCCGCCCCCATGTTTTTTCTTTTTTTCCATTTTCTTCTAATGCATAGGATCAAGGTTAGCACCTCGATCCTTTCCCGGGTTATAGTTAACTTTACTATAACCCAGATCGGCCCCGATCGGGGCCATGTGGGGAGTTGTTTCATCTTTAATTTCGACCTGGCACTCCACCAGACCAGGTCGACCATCGCTTCCTTTAGATATGGACAGCATCGGAGGCAATACGCCTTCCTCCAATACACCCGAAAAAGTTTCCTCCACTTTGATTTTCACATCTTTTTCATCATCAAAGGAATCACGGTGATATCCTGAGTCACCAAGTGATCCGGACACGCGCACCATTGTGGTGGAGCCGATTTCCAAATCCATGACCGAAGTCTTGGGTGGAATCCGGATACCCACTGGCCCGGACGACCAACTATCGGAGGGGGTACTCCGTTGATCCTGATCAGCATCAGAATAAGATGAATCGCCATTATGGTGACTGATCTGATCCTCCTGATCATCTGGCCGGTCGTCATGCTCGTCAGGATCTACGTTCAACTTCATTTCACCTTGTGTACCCGTTGATCGGGGGTGGTTACACTCACTCAGGTGAACTCGGTGACAAAAACGATGATCTTGATCAGGTCGGAGGGGATAACCTTCTCGAGACGGGGGGTGTCCTCGGGTGGAAATCTTCACCGGAGAACGGGTTGGGGTCGATACTTAATCAGTATCTAGACGCTGATCGGGAAAGTTCGTCCGATCAGGCCAGCCAATCAGAGAGAGAGATAACAAGAAACCAAGAAAACGCGATCAAACCACGATCTTCCACAGTAATCCACAGACGTTATCTCCACAAAACCTTTTTCCAATATTAATGACGTATTCCCAAACACGTGTGCGTTGAGGTGAGGTTCGACCACCAAACAAAACCCGTCGGGTGTCTTCCGGTAAGCCAAAATGCGTCTAAGCGCGTCTTAACCGGGAAATAAGTTGAGCAAGGTGGGACTAGTCCCGAAGGTTAAAACAAGCATTCTACATCATGATGCGTGTTTTTTTCGGCTGGTTCGGTCTTCTCTTCATCTTCTTTAAACAGCTTCGGTATGATTTATTTTTTGGGTGGATCATATTGATCAGCCCTCATGTCTTTTTTTCTTTTTCAATTTTCTTTTTATGCATAGGATCAAGGTCAGCTCCCCGATCCTTTCCCGGATTATAGTTAATTTTATTATAACCCCGAATCGGCTCCGATCGGAGCCTTGTGGGGAGTTGTTTCATCTTTAATTTCGACCAAGAACTCCATCGGACCAGGTCAACCATCCCTTCTTTTAAATTTGGACAGCATCGGAGGCGATACGCCTTCCTCCAATGCACCCGAAAAAGTTTCCTCCACTTTGATTTTCACATCTTTTTCATCTTCAAGGAATCACGGTGATATCCTAAGTCACCAAGTGATCCGGGCACGCGCACTATTGTGGTGGAGCCGATTTCCAAATCCAGAATGGAAGTCTTGAGTTCAACCCACCAGCCCGGACGATCAACTATCGGATTGGGTGCTCCGTTGAACTTGATCGGCATCAGTATCAGATGAATCATCACTATGATGACTGATCCGATCTCCCGGTGTTGTGACCGGTCGTCATGTACGATAGAATCCATATTTAACTTCATCTAATTTAGTGTACCCATTGATCTTCGGTGGTTTCACTAACTCAGGTGGACTCGTAGATGAGAAGGGTGATTCGAATCAGGTCGGAGGAGATGACCTTCTCGAGACGGGGGTGTTCTCGGGTGGGAATCTTCACCGGAGAATGAGTTAGTGTCGATACTTAGTTAAAGTATATAAACGCACTGAAAAAAAGTAAAAATAAAATGATTTAAAATACTCATAACGGGAAACTTCGTCCGATCCAGCCAATAAAACGAGAGATAACGAGAAACCACGAAAACTATGATAAACCACGATCTTCCACAGTAAACCACAAACGTTATCCCCACGAAACCTTTCCAAGTAATAAAACGTAATCAAAACACGTGCGTGTGAGGGGGTAAACCTAAACAAATCCCGTTGGGGGACTTCCAGTAAGCCAAAATGCGTCTATACACGTCTTAACTGGGAATTTTGTTGAGCAGCAGTGGCCTAGTTAACCCTGTGCTCCCAATGACCGCGACACGTGGCGAAGGGACTCTTTGCTTAAGGGGTAAATTCAATTCAGTTATTATTTAAATATTTAATACCTAATGTCCCCGGTTGAGACGCACATAGGCGCACGCTGGCTCACCGGAAGTCCCCCGACGGGATTGCATTAGACTACTCTACCCTCGCCCCTCGCGTCCACGTGCTTGGAGCACGTTTATTAATTGGAAAGGTTGTGGAGATAACTGAGTCGTTTTGGTGTGGAAGGTCGAGATTATATCGTGGTTTACGTGGTTATTGGTTATTTCTCGTTGTTAGCTTGTCCGGTCGGTTGAAGTATCCCGACCCGACTTATACGGTACTCTATTTGTGGTACCACCCCTAAGCCGTCCTCCGGTGAAGATATCCACTGGGGAATACCCCTGTCTTGAAGAAGTCGTTTCCCCTGACCTGTTCGGGAAAATCAATTTCATCTAAAATCCACCTGAGTGAGTGAAACCACCGTGAACTATGGGTACACAAAACCCAACCACATTCCATGAGTTCATCCAGCTGAAATCCAGCTTTCGTGGACGTATCTCAACCAATATCCGACACTTGAGTCGACCCGGTCTAGGATCCAAACATCCATAGGCAGTAGTAATACATTACCGATTCAGTCCAGTGTAATAAGTCATGATAAGGCATAGCAACGGTGACTTCCATACTTTTCTTCGTATTCTTCATATTCTCCACTTGACTCCGTTATTATGTGGACCTTTTAAAGCCGGGTCGACCCATCCCAGGTAACCAACTGCCACTTCCTTCTGATCCATAGTGGCTAGTGCCGTGATCATCCACTCATTTTGTTTTTTTTAAATCCACTTTACCACAGTGAGACGTTGATCCGGTCGTTCGTGACAACCGACTGGAAGACTCGGACGAGCAGGCCGATCGCCCTAGTGGTGATCTGTCTGATCGATAGATCGACCAGGATACACGGAGTACCCCTCCGACAATAGGTCGTCTGGACCAGTGGGAATACGAGTTCCTCCAAGGACTCTCGTTCTGGACTTGGAAAAATCGGTTCCGCCACAAGGTTACAACCCCAAAACGTAGCGCTCTCAACAAAACTAAGACCACAAACATCAAGAAAATGATGTTATATACGCAGTCAGAGATGCAGCCGAGAAAGGTCATACTTAATGTTCCGTCGTCCGACGCTATTACAGCTGGCGGGGTTCAATCGAAGAAGCATCTCGTGGACCTTAATATTCCCAATTCAATGGCAAGCATCGTTCACCAATCCGATAAAACTGGTAAGCAGCAGCGGGTTTTGCTAGGCAGACGCCCGGAGAATCTACCACGAGCCAACGACGTATTTTATCAAATTCGAGATTATAACGGAGTTCGAGTATAGCAAAAAAACAGCACGTATATGCTTTTAAGAGAACTGTCAAGCACGTATCACTGCCCTTCATGAGATCGTGCATTGAGAAGCAACACTCTATGTCGCATATCGTCGATAATGTCAGCTATTTTGAAAAGGTGAAATGTGGGCAGTACTCTTGTGGTAAAGCGATCTGGAAAAATATTGAAAATGAGGTGGACCACACATGGCCGTTGATTGGTGACGATGGAACACCCATCAACGTGAGACAGTTGATGGGTGGGACAGGCTGATCGAGCATACGACGAAAAGGTAGCGGACAACGGGTGCTCGTGATATGAAGGAATAAGCCAAGTACAGTTACTACGCCCGGTCCCAGACACTAACAGAACAGCGACGATCACGATCGGGATAACGTTTATTGAGTGGAGTTCACGTGGATGTATGACGAGATCGGCAGGGACAAGTTAAGATACCGCAACAATGATGACGTGGCACATCGGAGACAGTTTTGTTTTGGCCGAATTATGAACAGTGCAGTTGTTGAAGTGGAATATGATACGAAGTTCCGGCCCGATCGGCCGAGCCAACTGATTATGCACCAAGATACGAAGATCAGATGTGGAATGGAATGGGGCATGTGGAATGGCGAGTCGTGCAAGTAATGTCAAGTAAAGGCAAGTGATGATGACCGATGGATCTGTCCAAGGATGACGTAAGAAGGCCCGATCAGGCCCGATCGGCTGGAATCGGTGTGACATGGTTACCCCGAAAGGAGATGAAGGTCAGACGTATGGCTGAGCGGGCGAACAAAGTCGTTGTGATGGTGACCCAGAGAGTTTCCGAAGTGATCTAGGGCTGATCAGCCTTAAACCGACGTCCAGACGCAAAGGCAGATGACGTTCTCAGTTAAGTCGGGCTGGATATGAAGTGAACAAGTGTCAGAGGGGCAGATATCAAGTGATTTCCAAGTTGTTTATCGAAAGATCGGGATGGTTGAAGATCGTTATAAAAGTCCGACCGTGATCAGG
>MIQA02007741.1:0-20724 GCA_001887855.2 Sclerospora graminicola | reverse complement strand
TTTATCGACCTTTTGTTGCAGGCTCGTAACTATACGAACCGCAAAGGGTCGTGTAAGAACAGGGAGGATAAAGACGCCCTGACACAAAGTTGGAATGCATTTGATGAAAACTACAACAAAGGTCCCGACGATTACGTGAAGCGAAATTAAGTAAATCGTAAGCACTTTTTAAAGCACTCACGTACAGAGAAAATGGAGTCTATGCATTTTACCTGCATAAAATAAAGAATTTCTTGCGGAGGTTCTTCTCACATGGCTTGCCCTTGATGTCCCAAGGGAGCTCCTCGTCTGAGCAAAAAGGAGCTACGAGGGTACCGAGGTTACTCAGTACCCGCTACGATTAAGGGCCTAATTGATACCCCTAATGTATCAGCACCTGATGCTGATACTTTCCACTCATCAACACCTAGTGTTGATGCTAATATAGCGCTTATTCCCCTGATTATCAATCAGGGGCGGCAGGGGCTGGTAATTCCCTCGCCGTCGTTGTTGCGGAGAATGGTTCACAGCTCCGCAAGCTCGAAAGGCCCTGATCTGATCTGAGCGGCGATATGGCTCACTCAATGAAAACATATCGTTCCCTTCGTTAAAAGATTCAGGACATATTGAGCGCTCACGTTGCCCTTCAGCAGAATAATGACCTTCCGCTGGTCGAACTTGATCGACAAAAGGCGGAGATTGAGAATCTCCGGTTTCCCACAATCGGTTTGAAACCGATTACAAGTCTCTTTTGGGAGACTTGGAGAAGCACGGTATTCGCAGTTGGGGTGCGTCTCGTTCAAAGACGTATACGAAAGGAACGGCTTGAGCCTAATGTATAGACATTCCCCTTAACGCTTCGGACCTTAAAGGGTCCAATGAATTTAGGGAGCTACTTCCGTATAGGGAAGTTGCTAATTGCATGTGGGGGTAAACTAGTTGTAGATAACAAAATTAATTCACCTTTTGGAACGAAATTTGTATGTTTCCTTCCATTCTTGTCTGCATTCCGCTTCTGCTTATCAAAGGCAGAAGCAAGTGTATCTTTTACATAGCGTAATACTGCTTGACGCTGTACTACAAATTCATCCACTGATTTTTTAGCAGTAGGTGGATTGTCTTCTTTGTCTGCAGTCATTGCTGAAGGTACATACTCGTAATAGACAGCTTCAGTATCTACTGTGTCAACAGTAGAAGACTAGTTTATCTCTTCGCAAGTTGCGGTGCAATTTGCGCATCGACTCGCTCAAAAATTAAGCGGGTCCCTCTCCCACTTAGATTTGGCGTACCGCCAAGTAAAGCTGGGGTTCGTGGATGCCGCAAGGCATTCACGTAGAACGGTGTATGCTTTGTGGAAGCACGCACCGATTTGTTTGTCGCAAACTCACTGAGTGGCAAGAAGTCACTCCACTGTTCGAAGGCAAGCGCGTATGAACGCAGCATGTCTCCGAAAACGCGGTTAACGCGTTCAGTTTGCCCATCCGTTTCCGGATGGTCCGCAGTTGAAATCTTCAACTGCGTTGCCAATACAGAGAACGTATGTTGCCAGGAACGTCCTCTTAATCACGGATCTCGATCCGAGACTATGTTCTCCGGCATTCCGTGTAAACAAAAAACTGTGTCAACGAATATCCGTGCTGTTTGCGCAGCGGTGACATTCGCTAACACTGCAGCAAGATGAACCATCTTGCTGAAACGGTCTACAAAAGACAACTTTTCCAGTCTTCCGAGTATGATCAGGCGGAAGACCGAATAGAAAGGCCATGGAAATGGACTTCCAACACTCTGTCGGAACCGGCAGAGATTGGAGGGGAGCCAGCGCAGAGTGCGCAGGCTTTACGCCCTGGCAAATCTCGCTAGCGCGTACGTACTTGCGTACCCATTTATACTGGATACGCCAGTAGAATTCGCATGCGAGAGAAGCATACGTCTTCTCTCGACCTTGATGCCCCGAAATCGGTGCATCATATACTCAAACCGTATCTGATGTTTGAGATCATCGTCGTTTGGAACAACGATGCGACTAACATCTTGTTGGTCTGTACTGTAAAGCAACATACCATCGTGCAATCGGTAACGATGCACGCAAGCGCGAAGGAACTCTGGAAGTTCCTCGCGTTATCGATCAGATTGATTCCTCGTCTGTTTGGTACGCTCGTCGTACCTGTCGTACGAGTGACGACGACTGAGCAGTGCAACGTATTGCGTTTGCACAGATTGCCTCCGTTCCGACCGGCTTCGTCTCGTAATCGGGGCGTCGTGATAGCGCATCCGCTATTACGTTCAACGTTCCGGGTTTATATTCAACCGTAAAGTTGTACTCAGCAAAGAATGACAGCCATCGTGCCATTCTTTGAGAAATGTGTGGTGAATTCACGGCCGTGCGTATCGACGCATGATCTGTGTAAGCACCAAACGGTCTATCTCTTAGGAGATAGATCCGAAACTTGCCAGTGAATATTTCATAGTAAGGAGTTCCTTGTCATGCACGGAATAGTTGCGCTCGGTTGGGCCCAACTGACGTAATTGAAAGAATATTACCAGATCACAATCATCGTGATCGCGCTGCATCAAGGCGTAGCCGATTACGAAATCGCTCGCGTCGCAAACCACGTGAAACGGTCGATCGTTTCGGCTATAGCCAAGACGGGCGCTTCAGTCAAGCTACGCTTGACTGCATCAAAAGCGTCTTGGCACTGGGTATCCCAGTGTCCATTCAACATTTTTCTTCGGTGACTGAGAAAGAGGTCGAATAAGGCCAGCATAATTGCACGAGTACTTGTGCAAAAATGTTGCCAACCCAAGGAATTTTCGAAGTTCCTGGACATTGTTTGGCGTATGCCATTCAACAATCACCCTGATCTTCTCTGGATCAGGGCGCACCCGGTTCTTGCTCACAAAGCATCCAAGAACGGGTATTTCAGGTGCACCGAAGGTGCACTTCTTTAGACTGACATAGAGCTTATGCTTACACATAAGTTCTAACACCTGACGTAGATGTTTTTTGTGAACATCTACATCACTTTTACCGTGTTCAGCCTTGCTGTGGATGAACACGTCCTCAAAATAGCTCGATGCAAATTCTCGCACCGGGTGCAATAGATGCGTGACGCATCTATTGAATGTGACAGGGGCATTTCGAAGCTCCTGTGGCATCATAAGCCACTCCCAAAGCATACCGCTTGATGTGCTTACTGTCGTGAGAGGGATATCCTTCTCACGCATAAGGATTTGGTAAAACCCATCCCTTAAATCAAGAGCACTAAAAACGGTGCTCCAGCTCATGTCATCAATGACATCTTTCCGCGGTATCGTCGTCTGCGCCGGTACCGTGGCTGCGTTCAGCTTATTAAAAGTATGAACGATTTTCCACTCACCAGTGAATTTCTTCTTACAAAAGGTGGGACTGGAGTGCGGTGAGTTAGACTCCCGCACATGTCCCACCTTACGACGAGTTTCAAAGGAATTCGTCGATCGCCTTGACCTTGTCACGCGGTAATGTCCATTGCCGCGTGACACAGTACTTTTTGCCAAGCACGAGATTGATCTCGTGCTTAGTTCCCTTATCCTTAGGGAGTTCGCAAGGTACTTCTTCTGGGAATACGTTAGCGTATTCCCAAAGTACCTTGTAGTATGGGGAAGTCGCTTTAAGCGACTCCCAGCTCTGCGCTTCAAAGCGCGGAATTTTGGTTTGTTCATTGAAAATGGTCTCGTTCCCAATGTCATCTGCCTGCAGTGTGGATATTCATTCACGAACATTCACAACATCGTCTGTTGCGACGATGACACAGATCAGATCGATCTGATCATGGTGCAAGTTCTTAACGAACTTTTTCCAGTTGAAGGCTGGAAAAGCCATCACCTCCAAACCTAAGTTCGGGAGATTGTTTAGTTTTAGAGATTGGGTAGCTAATCTAGTATCTGTCTGCTTCAAGACGTTTATCGTCTCGATGGTCTCAACCACATGATCAGACGCACTCGTCTGATCTATCGCCTGTTCTGCGGTACGGTGATTGCTATCACTCGTGCGCAGGGCATCGTCAACATGGTGACCACTGTCAACCATGGGGTTCTTACACTCACGACTGCTTTCAGTCGTGGGTTCTTCGTCTTCGACACTGGAGTCAATTACATCCGTGTTGGTATCTTCGTCTTCACGGTGGGTGTTTCCCACCGTTGATAAATTCTCCACACCACGACCGTCGTAGGTCGTGGTTAATTCAACACGGGGGTGTTTGTCACCCGTGTTGCACACGTTACTAACACGCAACAACTCTTCCGTTGTGTGTGCAAGTCCCACTGGACTCTTATCAGCGGGTCTACCATCCGCTGATAGTGTCAGATCAGACCTGGTGGTGCCATAACTACCCACCTGACTGTCTGACACTGCAGTTGTATCGTTAGATACAGCCGGAATACTCACAGGGTGATCAGATCCTGCGGGTCCACCGCAGTCGATCGACAGGTTTACCCAGTCGATCGTTAGTTTTTGCTTGGACATCTAAGGGATGTCCAAGATAACATCGAACCTGTCGTCAAGATCGAGGACGATGTATTCGTCCTCGAACAACAGTTCGTCCAATTCGAAGCCTGTGCGAATCACACGCTTTGGTATAGTCACGGTTGCACCTGTTGCTAACCGGACTGACAACATACTTTGTGAAGAGTTGCTCTCCACGAAATCCAACGACGTTAGAACCTCAGCTCTAACGAAATTGTTTGACGCTCCTGTGTCAAACCGAGCCCGCATGGGGGCATCGTTTCCATGCGGCTTAACTTTCAGGGTAGTGAAACGTTTCCGTTCACCCTGCACCTTTTGACAGGACTTAGTCCCGTCTGGGGCTATTATCCTCACATGACTGATGTTGGCATATGACATAGCCCCTTCAGTAGGGCACCCAGCCCCTACAGGTTGTTTTCGTTTTTTGCATCAACAGAGGGTTGCCCCTGTTGATATCGCCGACCAGCAAACTGTCCAGTCCGCAGACTGTGTGGCGCCGGCCGTGGCGCCATATACTCATGGGCATAATGGCCCATCTTTGCGCATCTATTGCAGCGAAAGAATTTCTTATTTTTCGGTTGCCTCGGGGTCGAGGCAACTGCAACCATTAGGTCCATCGGTTCTGGACCTCCTCCGCCCGTGCTCTGGCGCGGGTTTTGGTGTCGTGGGACGAAGTGTGAACATCGTCTGTTTGAAGAATGATTAACTTGCTGCACCTGCGGCATGTTAAAGTCGAAAGGCTGTTAAGCCCTTTGACTAAATCCAGCATGCGTTGACGCTGAACGCATGCTAAATTCTTCTCGGATGATTTGCATCCCTCAGAGGCTTTGGCGGAATACGGTAAAGACTCTGCTTGATGGGACCGTCATTCAGTCCTTTCATGTAGCCGGTGACCTGCATGAGGTTCCGGCTCATACACAATATTTGATAACAAATATTGTATGAACTCTTCCCGGCAACTAAGTTCCATTTCTAGAGCTCCGAAGTTGAGCTTTAGCTCAGGTTTTAATTACCGATAAGTCAGGAACGCAGATTCATCAGTGGATCACCGGCTCATTGCCCATGCCTTGGCGCGACCGCCCATGCATATGGTGGCAAAAAATGCTTGTGAACAGGGGTCCACAATCTTTTGCGCAGAGATGGCATTTTCCACTTCTGCAAACCATCTACGAAGGGGTTCACCCCCTACACCAGTAAGGGGGGAATCCGCGCCTTTACTACATCAACGCTCGCTGTGGGTGTTGTTAGTGGTGACCGCAGCATTATTGTCGCGGAACGCATTTGACGGTCTATGTAAACCCTCTTGAATCGGCTTACCATTTCTAAAGCTTCCTCCGAGGTTCTACCTCGGAGGATGGTGATGATATCGGTCCCCATGGTTCGCAACATCTCCACCACAGTATCCACATTAAGTTGTGGAAAGTAAGGAAAGCCTCTTCACTAAGTCTTGCGCGAGCTGACGCATGCGTTCACGGTCGCTGACGACGGTCGGGCGGCTCTTAAATTTTCGCTCCGCTAGTTAACTAGCGGAACGGAACGAACAGTGGTCGTTAAGACGGACCACTAAGTGCTACCAGGTGTAACAGGCTAGCTGTTCAAGGCGTACACTGTTAAAAATGCAAGTGAGAAAGAGTGCAATTGGTTAGGAACAAATGTAATTTGTTCCTCAATAGTTTAATTAAGATTAAACTTAGAATTGGACTATTTAATTGATAGTCCCTTAGTTATATATATGAATATATACCTAAGACACGTGGCAGCAAGACGGTAAGTTTAAGAGTGAATATATTTATGAGTGGTTTAGAGCTAACTACTATAATAACATCTAGGCTAATCATATAAACATGTAATGTAATGTAAAACTGATCTAATAATACTCTTATTATTAGATCTCTTCTTAGATTCGATATTTGTACCAGAATCTGTTTCCCAGGATGGATTATAATAACTTATAATCCAATATTCACATTTCAGACGGCAAGTCTGAAATTGAACTATGATACTTCAACTTAAATATCACTTATGTAATGGTACCCCATTACACAACGTCTCTCACTGGCGTTGCAGTGTAGGGCTGTCTCCCACTGCTACTGGGCGCACTCAGACTGGATCCGGAAGTGCGTTCTTTCTTTGTAATAATTAAGATGGGCGACGCCCTTGGCGAGGTGAACGGCTGGATGATCTTATTGGCTAGTAATCCTTTAATGAGTTCCGACAACTTTTTCCGATACTGGGGGCGACTCTTCTGCACCTTTGCGCTACCGGTTTTGCGTTACCCACATCGATGTCGCATACCGCCCCATGGGCGGCCGGAGGAAGTGCAATACCTGGGTCGATTAGCAGATGTCTCCTTTTCCATATGATATCCTTTAGCTGGCTGATCTCCTCCGGAACGTTCACGTCTGGGTCTCCAACCTGTAGATCGTCCATAGTAACCACTGGCGGGCAGAGATTCACCTCAGGAAACACTGTCATCAGATCTTCCATGCCTTCGACATATAGGTCGCCACCTTCGTGAATGCCGACCTGGTCGGCTTCAGTAAATCCCGAATCCAGGTCAGGTGGTTCCCATCCTGGTCGGCTTCGGTTACTCCGAATTCAGGTTAGGGGGTTCCCCATCCTGGATTGCTTCAGTTAATTCCGAATCCAGGTCAAGCGACTTTCCGTCCCGGTCACCCTCACCTAATTTCGAATCCGAGTCAGGAAAAGTCGATCCAGCATCATCCTGCTCACCGGGCTGGCCAGGATTAGAGGTGCCGCACATGTGACTCCGACTTGTCTCCTCTCCTGATCCATCTGTTCACCCGTCTTAGACGGTGTGGGCAAAACCAGTTCAGCGACTGGGGCGGGATCTGGATTTGCACTTTCAGCCGGATTCGGCGATGGCCGGCTCCACGTCAATGTTCTAGAAGGAGTCCGGTACTCTAGTTTAGCCACCATTGGAGTCCGATCTCCCTCCACAGGTTCCTCTTCACTGACCAAATCGGTAGTTGCCTGAAAGGCCAGGTCTTGCTACTCGAAATAGCGTCTTGCGCCAATAGTGACGTAACCTGTCCGGCGGGGTACTTTGTCCTCGGCAAGCCACGTTCCAATGATGACATTTTCATGCAAGGTGAGGGGCTGCTATTGGTCACACTTATGTAATTGAGGTGACCTTCCCCTTTGACGAACGAGGGTACCCAACACTCGGCCCTAGTCAGCCATAACTTATGCCGCCTGTCGTGTGGCCGCACAGTTACTGCCAACGTCTTTCCCACTGGCACCGTTACGAACTGGCCTAACATGAGGAACTGGACGTGGGTACCGTATAGAGACCGCCGGTCAGCCAGATGGATCTGCACCTCGTCAGGCAACGTCAATTTACCATGAGATAAATCCAGTCGTATGCCGGCTGGGACCATAAAGTCCATCCCCAGGATTGCGTTCTGTCCAGCTAGCCTACCTACCCTGGCAGTAAAGTACACCTTTTCAAGTTCCTAGTTCGGCAAAGAAAAAGTTAAAAACGGCAAGAACAAAAGCGAATTCGGCAAGAACCAATATAAACAAGTAGCTGTCAAAACTAATTAAATCTGGGATCCTTTTACACACAGAACAATACTACGTTTGTACTCACTTTTGCGCATAAATATAAACTATTTAGAGGAATGTTAGGCCACAGTAGGTAACGTGGTAGGTTTGCCGAATTTAATTTGTTCTTGCCGAATTTGCTTTTGTTCTTGCCGTTCTTAATTTGTTCTTTGCCGAACTAGGACTGGGAAAGGTGTAGTACACCAACAACCCAGCCAGCGTAATTTTGACTCTTGTTCTTCTACGAACTTGCTCCCCAATGCCGATACACTCCTGCCGCTTCGTCTCATCTATTTCGCATCCAACCTTACAAGCAAAGGTGGTGTCGACGATGGACACTTCTGCGCCAGAGTCAAAAAGCAAAGTGGCTTTCTGGATTTTAATATTACCATCGACCTTGGCCTGCTTGAACCACTTATCCGGCGAATGGTATTACCCCGTGATTCGCCGGGTAATAAATTCAACTTCATAACCACTTCAGACCGCGAATATTCGTCCGTTCATATACTGCTCGTTAGGAAAGGGTCAGCCCCGCTGCCCCGGGATTGGGTGACGTAATCGTCAAACTTACATGTATTGTCAGTTTCGCTTTGCCTTGCTTCTCGATTATCCTCCTTACCGACATATGCATAGAAACTAACACTAGACCGCTCGGCTCGAACCAGATTCAAACCTGGCGAGCAATCTAGTTTAAAATATTTTCCACCCCTGGCAGAAACTCCAGCGTGCTTGGTCGAGACATACCACTTCTTCACCTGGTTGTAAAATTCCTTGATGGGGCAGAGTCCCGCCTCGTGCACTTCTCCGCAAGTCTTGCAGGTGAATAGGCAGTGTTCAGTTGGATGTCCTTTCCTTTCCCACTTCTTGCAGGTAAGCCGCTTCTAGCAGCTCCTGTCGTCATGCTTGATGGTCCCACAGTAGGTGCACTTCCGTCTGGGATAAACCTGATCAGTTCGAGCCGGAAAACCCTTCTGCTGGCCTGACCCAGATGGTAACCTAGACTGCTGACTGGCTTCCGCCGAGAACAGATACCGGTATTGCTCCTCTTCGGATTCGCCCCCAGACCGCTGGTACTTCTCTTCCGAACTGGTCGTATCCGACTCTCGGGCCACCATGCGGACGGCTCGGGTCGTCCTGGTGGATGGCGACCGGCTCCCTTGATCCGGGTTAAAACGTGACCTGTACCTGCCCGTTCCAACTGCTGCCTTGGGACCTCGCTTCTTTGCCCTCTGGTAAGTCCGTAGCGTCAGCTCCAGCTTCGTAGTATTTTTAAGTCGCAGCAGCGCGAGATGGTCTGCCAGCTCCCGGTCGTCCAGCGTACTGATGAAGTGTTCCACATGTTCTCGGTCAGCTTCCGACCGGCTGGTATCTTCCTTAACCGTTATGTTGGCCCATTTTCCTGCGACATTCAAACGATTGAGGTATTCCAGAGGGGTCTCATTTGGCCGCTTCTTGGTACGGAAGCACTCACGTGCCACCGACACCTCTGATCCACATTTTTGTTCTCCAAATGCTTCAACCAGCTCCCTCCAATCTTCTTAGACCTCCCGGCTGAGCTGCAGGATCAAGTTTTTTGCTGGACCCTTCATCAGGTCTATGAAAATCAGGCACTTCTCATAGTCTGGCGTACGATCTCTGAGGAATGCTGACTTCGTCTTGCTTAGCCATCCTCGGGCCTGGTTGTCGTCCGTGTCTCGTCCAGTAAAATCTTTCACTCGGACGTGACCGACACCCGGACCCTGATAATCGCCCCTGCGTCCGGGTTAAAAGCTTGGGTAGAGGCAATATTAGCTCGACGAGACATTCCCAAATCCAGGTCATCCGAATCATAGTAGCACCTGGCTGACTTGACAGACTCCATATCCACGTCGCTGAGTGACGGTTTCCTATTCGCTGGCCGTCCAGGTCGGCGACCTGGCCGGCGACCTGGCCGGCGACTCGGCGGGACGGCACGGGGATCACTCTGCCTAGACTGCACATTCTCTATGTCTTCGGCGATCGGCTCCCTCGCAGAATGCAGGACTAGTTCGGGCACCCGACTCTCACGAAGAACCGGCTGGTCCTGTGGCCCTGACTGCAGCGCCTGACACAAGCCCGACGTTGCTCCTCCAAGTATCTTTCCATCATCGCCAAAACCAAGCTCTGAAGGTGGTCCGGCACTTGAGGGGTGACTTGGGGTCCAGCTTGCCTGCCGGCTAGGGATTCCTTCTTAAGAGGCGAAGACGTGGATGTGCAATTTTTTAATTTGCACATCCACGTCTTCGCCTCTTGGATCTGGATCCGCCACCGCCGCCCGGGGCTGGACGCTATGCTGTCTGGCTTCTTTCCAATCGGGCGCATCTGGATCTTCGTATCCAACAAACCGCGTGGCCATTGCTCCACGCGCTGCTCCCCTAGGGTCAGGCGTCATGCGGGTGATACCTACAGATGAGTCCGTCGAATCCACTTCTGAAGGGGCAGACTTGTACTGTGAAGAACCTGAATGTATTCCGTTCCGGTCTACCTGCTGCCGGCGGTAAATGCGGGATCGCCTTAGCTGTTGCTGCCACCTTTTGCAGTTGTGGGCGGCCACTAGCGTAACCAAGCAATCGTGAAGCACGCTGGACGCGTCCTTCAGCCTATCCGCCTCCAGGTCGAATAACTTGCTCGGATCGAAAGCGCCGGTGTTGATACTAGCTTGCTTGAGCTGATCGAACAGTCCTCTTATAAGGGCCACGTGTCTGAGAAAGATGGGGAGAAACGGGACCTTTCAATCCACCCAGGAGTTTTGGTCGAGTTATATTCAGAACCCTATCCGTTTGTAAGAACTGACCCAACTCGCGAAGGTGGTAAGCACGCTCCGAGTCGGTGTCCGAAACCGTCTGTGATAGGCCATCTAGCCTATAATCTTCTTGTTCAGTATGTGGCCTATCCTTGCAAGGTGGATAATCTGGTCCATGTCATTCCAGCCTTTTTGAGGGTACGTGACCTGAATAGTGACTTGGTCCTGATCCAACCAGCTTTCCACTCTGGTCATATCCAGCTTTCGGCTCATATTTATTTATTTTTTCTTCTTTAATATCCATTACATGCATTTGTTTCTTTGGATCGTGGTAACATGATCCTTCCTCAGACTATGGTGACCTGCACCATAGTCCGAGCCGGCTCCAGCTGGGGCATAGTGACCAGCACTATAGTGACCGATAATAAATTCCTATCCAGCTCGAGTAAGAGCTTCCAGGGGAGTAACTTCTTCTTAAATGTCGACGTCGTACTCCCCCCATTCGAGTCGACCATCGCATCCTTCCATCTTCAGCAGCATTGGGGGCGATATGCCATCCCACAATGCATCCGACACAACGTCCTCAACAAATTTGACAGGTTTTGGTCTTTCGCCAACTAGGGACTCGCGGTGATATCCAAGGTCACCAACAGATCCGTGCAAGCGCACCATTGTAGTGAAGTCGCTCTCAGAAATTCCTTCTGATATGCGATACACCCACGCGGGGGCCAGATGGCTGTCTGTCGGAGGAGGTACTACGTCCATCCAGGTCCTGATCCGAGCCAGCATCCAGCCAACTGGATCGGTCACTCCCATCACCTTTGCTGTGACGACTTGGAAGGACCATGTTTGTAAAGCTCATCTTGTGTACCCGTCAGCACTGGCGGTTACGCTCTCTAGGTGGACTCTAGGGCGAAAAGTTAAAAGCCGGTAAAATAGGGAAACGAGGGTTAGAACTAGGGTTGCTCCTGGGCGGAAATCTTCGCCGTGGGGCAGGCTGGCGTTATACTTGAAATTTGTAACAAAACAAACAATGGACCGAAAATAATCGATCGGCCAGCTAAACCAAAGATAATAAAGGGATAAATCCAATCTTATGTGTAAATAGGAAATCCAAATAATACTCCACAATCTTCTACAGTAAGCATAACTTCACCGCACTTTCCAAAAGAGATAAACCGTGTTCAAAACACGGGCGACTTGAGTTGAGTATGAGTTTCACGATGACTTCCGTTCAGGGGACTTCCGGTGGGCAAATGATGACTTGCATTTTAGAAAGCCCATCCTAGATCCAATATAACCTTTTGTGCACCCTACCCAAAATAACCTGGCTGGATAGATATGTGCCTTACCTGAAATAGCGCGGCCAGCTCAATCTGGATAACTTTTGTGTACCGTACACCAAATAGCCTGACCGACATGGATAGCCATCCACCTCGACTTGAACAAGATCTGGCCGCCGACTCTCATTCCCCTTTCGCGGCCACGCATCCACTTTCGGCGTCCCATCCAGATTCTACAGGGGCATAGCCTTCCCCAAGGCCCTTCATACGTACATCTCCTAGCCGATCCGCCCCTTGGCCACATATAACCACCATCGACGGCTATCCAGCTCCACCTGATCTGGCCGGCTAACTTTTCGCTGACCTGGTTCGGAGGCTCCGGATCACCTTCATCCAGCCTGATTTCGTGCCTTGCACCGATCTGTCGCTTGTGAGTACCTCCGACAGCGGTCCTCCAGCGCCCACACTCTTGAACAGCAATTTCAGCCATTCAAAAGGCAGCATCGAACAGGTATACTTCACACCCGGCCGTTAATTCATTCCGAAGTCGCTTCACACACTTTCGAATCGGCCATCGTATGCGTTGGTGCATAAATCGATCTTTTTGACAACTTATCTACGACGACGCAAAAAGCGTCATACCGACACGGGTAGTCCAGTAATGAAGTCCATTGACACTACTTCCCAGCATTCCTCCGGAATGGGGATATGATTCATTAATCCTTTCTTTTGTTGGCTGTTTGACGTCCATCGAGCACATGTTTCACGTACGTTTGCACTGTCTCAAGTATCGTCGGTCAGTAGTACCATTGATTCAACTTCATGTAAATCCTGCGCACTCCAGGATGTGCTGCTAGCTGCATAATGAAACTCATAAACAACTCTTCGTCTTTATTTCCGGCATGTCTGGAATGTATATTTTTCGCATTGCATCATCTTGCTTCAGGTATATAAGTTCATTGTCGATTATGACGTTGTCATTCGACTGTTTTATATTCCGAATACTTTCGAAAAACTTGTCTTTGCGATATCTTTGCTGAATCGTTTTTCGCACTTCGTCGCTGATATGTACGTGCTCAACGTATAACTCAACGTTGTTGATTTGCTCCTGAGCGACTCCTCTCCCCCCGTAACTCCACATCGTCGAGTAAGAGATGTGAGACATCCACCGGAATATACTGAATGAGGGCAGAGTGAAGCATGTGTCTATCCAAAAGATAGAAGTCTAGATTGCAGTCATCGCTATATGGACGACGTGTAACATATCGGGATCTTGCGCAGTGGTTTCGTCAGATTTCACTCCAGACACTGCTGGACGAGATAATGCGCAGCCACGACATTGGTCCCTCCTTTAACATGATGTTAGACAACGTCAAACTGGGAAAAGAATTTCAACATACGTGCCATCTTTGGCGGCACCTTTGGAGCATCCACTTGCACGCTGAATTGTCGGTATAGACGGAAAAGTGTTTTCCATGGAGATACGGACTCCATTTCCTAACGCAGTCTTGATGGGTAACGGCTCTTTTTCGTGAGCTGGTCATTTTAATTCATGGAGGCTGAAATGTTTCGAATAAAACGCAATGGCGTGGTCGTTGGCGTTGAAACGTTGCGAGAGAACACTACCCATGCAAAACCCAAAATCATCCGTTGTTACGATGAAAGGGTGAGTAAAGCCCGGCAGTTTCAATGTCGGGGAATATTAAATCGCGAGTTTTAATGCGTTAAAAGCTTTTTGCTGATCTTCACTCCCCTCAGTAGCATTGAGTATCCTGCTTGGTTAAATCTCTAAGAGAATGTGATATCCATTGCAAAATTGCAGATGAATCGACAATAATACCCAGCTAGTCCAAGAAAACTCAGCAACTTCTTGCGACACGTCGGCGCTTGGAACCTTTCGATAGCATCTGTTTTCATTGGGTCGACGCGCAGACCATCTTCAGAAACCATATGCCCCAAAATGCGATTTCCTTGCGTCCAAATGCACATTTAGAGAGTCGAGCGTAAAGCTCCTCTTTGCGCAACACTTCGCATACCGCGCGAACGTGACTAACCGGGTCCTCAATTGTACGGGAGAAGATACATATGTCGTCGAGATACACGACAACAAATGTTCCTAGCTTATCGAACGGTGATCTTCGAATTTCCGCTGCGGATCCATTCGGCGCGTTTCGGAAACTTTCCGATTGCCGGGCCTTTCTTTGAAATCCCAAAAATATTAGAGACCCATTGAAAACTCGATACTTTAATTTATCTTTTTCGTATAATCCTTTCTACAAATTGCTTCAAGGCGTCCTGCACAACCTTCGAAAGCCGGAAGGGAGCACGGGAGCTCGGCAACGAATCAGGATTCATTTGCAACTCGAAGTTAACTTAACGCGTTGGAGGCATTTCATTCGGGAATTGTTCTGAAAATACGTCCTTATACTCGTCCAGAACAGGCTTCAACTCATGCTGTATTTCCGGTTGTATCGTTGGTCACCTTTGAAAGATATATCTCATCATAGGCTCCAATTTTCAGTTTCTCTTGGAACGTCGGACCATCGAGGTTTTCGACCTTCGTGTTGGCGGCAACTTCAATCTGTTGTGTACGCCAATCAATCTGTGGATTATACTTTGTGAACCATGGTTGACCAAATATCACGTCATGTGTATCCGCTAGGTCCCATTTCGTGAACTCCATCTTTGGGAACTCCAAACCTTCGATACGAAAGGTATCTTCTACTCTCTTTGTGAACTCACTCGAGGTCCACGTTCCATCAAAACGACGCGCTAGTACCTTCTGTGTGCTTAGAACTTTTGTTGTCAAACCGGGTTTGATTAGGTTTGTTGGCGCGCCAGAGTTGATTAAAATCTTGACGGATATGTCCCCAATGACACCATTACGCACTAGTAGTCGACTCTGCGCTGGCGCGTCGAAACTAAAGCTGCTGAACTCTAAACTAATAGGTTCTCTCTTGGTCTTCTGTTAAACCTTCACGATAATGATCGTGACACGATCGTAAAGAACTGTTTCTTATTCATCCTCACGGCTGTCCACCTTGATGACATGCTGACGATTTGTATGCCTCTGATGGCTCTGGCCTGAAGGATTGTTTCCTCTATCATTACGTCTTCGTTGATTATTACACTGAGCGGAGCGGTGATTCGGTCTACCGCACTAAAAACACAATTTTCGGCGGCGCCATTCGTCGCGAGACGGAATCTGCACCTTGATAATGTCCATTGGTTCTGAACTGGACCAATCTTCGATCGATATCGACTTCTGTTTTCGAAAGACCTGTACCTCGGTATATCGTGCGAGTTTCCGCGGGAATGTCGCCGCAGATGAGAGCGGATAAAGTCCAACGCAACCGTGATAACTTCGGACAGTGTTGTACAGCGACGGTATTGAACTTCTTTTCGCGTATAACCTGTAATTTTACGTAGGAAGTACATAGGGCACGTAGGAAGTACATAATCTGGTTTAGCTCGCTCATTTCACGGACTTGCGTGACTATGTGTTGAAACTTGCTTACATAATCATGGAGAACTTTGCAATCGCAGTCTCTCAGATTATTCATATCTTCGCGTAGGCGCTCTTGTAAGTCAGCAGGAACGACTTCACGTTGGACTTTGCTGAAGAAGTCGTCCACGTTTGTGACGTACTGTTTTTGCATCACATACCACTGAGCAGCTACTTGATTCAGTGTTCCACCTAAGACGACAAGTATCCTTTGTAAAAGCTCTCAGATTATCCAGTTCACTCCTCTTGCGAAGGCGTACTGCTCCACTTGCTCCTTGTAGAATTGGAATGATTCGTCCGATCTACCTCCATGCGTCTAAAGCTTCACACGCTCTAGCATGATTTCTGACTTATGAAGTTCCTCGAGTAATTGCCCTTGTTTCTCCATAGTCGCAACCATAGATAGCGGCATCTATGCATACTGATCGGAAGACATCGGGGTGGGCATTATAGAACTAATGCAGTTATTAACTAATTAACGCTTAGTCATAAGTAGGTGGTTGATCTGGACTCTTTCTTCTCTAGAATGCTTCTCTTGACAACCTTTGGTCCGGGTTTCACGGACGTTTTCGACTTGGTGGTCAGTTGTTCGCGGACGGGTACCCTGGCGGCCCAGACTATGGGACTCGGGCGATTTCGCTCTTGTGCGGATTACTTACGCGACTTACGGGTCTTGAACCGAACAGCTGACCTTCCAATAACCAAATTGAATTATTACCGAAAACGAGACGATTTATCACCAATTAAGACTACGACCTCGATAACGGCGGCAGTACTATTGGTCCGGTAGGATTTAGAGCTAATTTACAGGAGTCCCTCCCCTAAACAAGATTGGAACTTACAAATAGGCTCTCCTAATCACTGCTCTTGAGTGTCACCGGCGGTGCTGCGGGGACGGGAAGCACGGGATGGGGCGGTGGCTCTGCGGAGACGGCAAGGACGGCGGAGCTGCAGGGACGGCAACCATGGCATGGCCGGCGACGCTGCAGGGGCGACAAGCACGGCGGGAACGACAAGTACGGCGGAAATGGCAACTAACGGCAACGACGTTGGTGCACGGACCAACAAGTGCTACCAAATATGGAGCCTTGAGCTTTAGTTGGTATATTTAAAACTGAAAGTGTAGGGCCTCAGTTTGCTATCCTTAGCTACCTCTAAGGTTATCGTTCTAGAAGCCTTATAGTGACGTCATCTAATGACGTCAGACTGTGACGTCACAGTCTATCTAATATGTATTCTGTTGTGTATCATTCTTTATACAATGGACCACTAAAAGTCAGAGAAAGACCAACAACTCAAATCTCGATATAAACAGGAGTTTTAATAAGGTAACTGACTATGTGATAAAAGAGAAGTATTCTGATCAAAGACTGAGCAACCAAACAGAGAGCTTCAACATTCGACTTTCGAAAGATGCTGACTAATTAACTTACCTATAAAATAAAGACGGTCTTTACCAGCCAAATAGTTTCAAGTCAACATAGTTGTATAGTTACACATACGGTATAAGTAGACTAAATAAATTGGTTATGGTCAATTGCGTAAGCCGGAGCTGTCCCCATCAGAAATAACTCAATTATTGCTGTACCGGCCTAACTGTGGTGTAGTCGCTCTCAGAAATTCTTCCTGAGATGCGAACACCCACGGGGGGGGGCTAGATGACTGACTGTCGGAGGGGGTACTCCGTCCATCCGAGTCATGATCCGATCCGGCATCCGGCCGGCTGGATCGGTCACTTCTATCACCTTGGTCGTGACGACTTGGATGATCCATGTTAAAAGCTCACCTTGTGTACCCGTCAGTACTGGCGGTTGCGCTCTCTTGATAGACCCTAGGGCGAAAAGTGTAAAGTTCGTCGAATAAGGAGACGAGGGTTAGGACTAGGGGTAGCTCCTGGGCGGAAATCTTCACCGGGGAGCTCGACTGGCAATATACTTGAAGTTTGTATACTGCGACGGCTGGACCGAGAATAATCGATCGGCCAGCCAAACCAATAATAATGAAGGGTAAATCCAAACGTGTACGTAAAGGGGAATCCAAATATAACTCCACACTCTTCCACAGAAGGCCAAAATGTTACCACTTCCCAATACTTAATATATCGTGTTCAAAACACGGGCGACTTGAGGTGAGTGTACGAAACGCCGCGACTCCCGGTCAGGGGACTTCCGGTGGGTTACTTTAACCTTCCCCGGGCATACCAATAGCAGCAAGAGGGGACCTTGTTAGCCCTCCGCTATGAACCAATAAAAGCGACTTTGTCTAAGAAAGCGAAACGTATACTGATTTATCCCTATATCCAATACTCCCTTTTGTGTAACCTACCCCAAATAGCCCGGCTGGACAGTTATGTATCTTACCTGAAGTAGCCCGGTTAACTCCGATCGGGTGCTCTTTTGTGTACCAGCCCGGCCGGTACACCAACCCCAGATGGTGCCAGCCCGGCCTGTACATCGAACCCAGCCGGATCGGCCGGATGGCCATCCATCTAAGCTCACCTTCCACTGGCGTTAGCACTTCCTTGGCAGCTCCACGTCCGATCCGGGTGCCTCCTTCGTCCTCTAGAACACTCAACCTCCTTTAGGCCCCCTTCGCTCATACCTTCCGACCAATCTGTGGTGAAGCGATCGGAAAATATTGGGACTGAAGTGGACCACACATGGCCGTTGATTGGTGACGATAGAACACCCATCAACATATGACGGTTGATGGGTGGGAAAAGGTTGATCACGATTAAGAAGAAAGGTGGTGGCCAACGGATATTTACGACGTGGAAGAATCAGCCAAGTATGGTCGTTAAGCCCAGTCCCAGGCACTGGCGGAATGATGGAGATCACGATCACGATCGTTGTCACAGTCACTAAGTGGAGTTCTCGTGGATAAAATAAGAAATAGTGACTGTTGACATGACATACCAAGGGCAGGTGACCAGCCGATCTCTGAATGGTATAGTGGTTGAAGCTGGCTATGATACGAAGTTACAGCCTAATCGGCCTGTCATGCCCGAAGAATGAAGATCAAATGAGGAATGAAGATCGGGCAGGTGGATTAACAGGTTGTATGAGTGATGTGAACCTTTGGTTGGTCCGAAGATGACGTGGCAAGGCCTGATCAGCCGAGATCGGTGTTGTATGGTTGTTCTGACAAGGTATAAAGATCGGAAGTGTGGTTTGGAAGATGAGTTGAGTCGTGATGATGATGACCCAGAGCGTTCCCGAGGTGATCAAGGGCTGATCAGCCTGATCACCACCTGATCAGCCTGATCACCACCTGATCACTTGGTCGATCACTATGGCGATCGTGATCAGGGCCGATCAGCCTCTGATCAGCGTTGATATGCAAGGGCAAGTAAGTTCTCGGTTTGGTCGGACTATATATGAAGTGCACAAGTGCTGAAGAGCAGGTCTCAAGTGGTTTCAAGGTCGTTTGTTGAAGATCAGGATGGGTTGAAGATCTTCTGAAGAGTCGGGTCATGATCAGGGCAAAATCGGTACAGGTCAGCTTGAAGGTGCAGCCAGGATGGGCAAGAGAGTGTTACGCAACCGTGCGACGAAGTAAATAGGTTCGAAGTAAAGGTCAGGCATGAGTTGAGGTATGGTACACAGGTATAGGACATTGCATATATAATAACAGGTTTAGATTTTTCCCCTAAAGCAAAGAGTCGCTCCGCCACGTGTGCGGTCATTGGGAGCACAGGGTTGATTAGTCCCCTCTTGCTCATCTATTTCCCGGTTAAGACGCGCTTAGACGCATTTTTGCTTACCGGAAGACCCCCGACGGGTTTGTTTTAGGTGATCTAACCTCACCCGCAACGCGCACGTGTTTGGAACACGTTAATAATATTGGTAAAGGTTTTGTGGAGATAACGTTTGTGGATTAATGTGGAAGATCGTGGATTAATCGCATTTTCTTGGTTTCGTTATATCTCTCTCTCATTGGCTGGCCTGATCAGACGAACTTTCCTGATCAGTGCCTAGATACTGAATAAGTGTCGACCCCAACCCGTTCTTCGGTGAAGATTTCCACCCGAGGACACCCCCCGTCTCGAGAAGGTCAAACCCTCCGACCTGATCAAGATCATCCTTTTCGTCACCGAGTCCACCTAAGTGAGCGTAATCAGCCCCGATCGACGGGTACACAAGGTGAGATGAAGTTAAACATAGATCCTGACGAGCATGAAGACCGGCCAGATGACCGGGAGGATCAGATCAGTCACCACAGTGGTGATTCATCTGATTCCGATGCTGATCAGGATCGACGGAGTACCCCTCCGATAGTTGGTCGTCCGGGCCAGTGGGTATCCGGATTCCACCCACGACTTCGGTCATGGATTTGGAAATCGGCTCCACCACAATGGTGCGCGTGCCCGGATCACTTGGTGACTCAGGATATCACCGTGATTCCTTGATGATGAAAAAGATGTGAAAATCAAAGTGGAGGAAACTTTTTCGGGTGTATTGGAGGAAGGCGTATCGCCTCCGATACTGTCCATTTCAAAAGGAAGCGATGATCGACCTGGTTTGGCGGAGTGCCAGGTCGAGATTAAAGATGAAATAACTCCCCACATGGCCCCGATCGGGGCCAATCTGGGTTATAGTAAAGTTGACTATAACCCAGGAAAGGATCGAGGTGTTAACCTTGATCCTATGCATAAGAAGAAAATGGAAAAAGACAGAAAAGACATGGGGGCGGATCATTGCGATCCACCTAAAAATTATGTGAAACCTAAACCGAAGATCTTCGAGGAAGACGAAGAGAAGATCGAACCAGCCGAGAAGACCACTGTCCAAGATGTGGAGCGACTGTTCTATCTTCGAGAGTTTCACAAGTTCCTGGTTACCAACCCAGTGATGAAGATCATTAAGCCTAAGATCATCAGGAAGCTGGAAGGTCGAGCGACCCGGCCGGTGATCACAGGCAGTCAACTTGATCTGATCAGGAACCTCTTGGCGCAGATCGACGAGGTTGGTTTCACTACTGGTGCTTTCGACGCGAATATGCTATTCGATCTGGATCAAGAGACGATCAGAGAATCTATGATCACCCTGTATGATCATCTTGCCTCGTTACTATGGGCGAACCCAGTGGTTCAGTCGCCGATCGCGGATCCTTCGCACCGATCACAGTT
>MIQA02007740.1:0-11180 GCA_001887855.2 Sclerospora graminicola | reverse complement strand
CTGCTGGAAGCGGCTGACGTGCAAGAAGTGCGAGAGGAAGGGACACCCGGCGGAACATTGTCTGTTCACGTGTAAGGCTTGCGGGCAGGTGCATGAGGCGGGACTGTGCCCAATGGAAGAATTCTACAACCTGTTGAAGAAGTGGTACGTCCCGACCAAGCATTCTGGAATGTTGCCGCCCGGAGCGGAAAATATGTTAAACTAGATCGCTCGCCAGGTTGGAATCTGGTTCGAGCCGAGCGGTCTAGTGTTAGTATCTATGCATATGTCGGTAAAGAGGATAATCAAGAAGCAAAGCAAAGGATAACCGACAATACATGTAAGTTTGACGATTACGTCACCCGGGCCCCGGCCGGTACGGCTGACCCCTTCCTGGTGAGCAGTATACGGACGGACGAGTATTCCCGGTCTGAAGTGCGAATGGAATTGAACTTGTTACCTGGCGAGTCGCGAGGTTATTGGAAGTATCACTCGCCGGATAAATGGTTCAAGCAGGCCAAGGCGGATGGAAAAATCAATAACCAGAAAGCTACCATGCTGTTCGACTCTGGCGCAGAAGTGTCTATCGTAGACACCACCTTTGCTCGTAAGGTGGGGTGTGAGATAGACGAGACGAAGCGGCAAGAATGTATAGGCATTGGAGAGAGTTCGTACATGACCCAAGGAAGGACAAGAGTCAAGATTACGTTAGCTGGGTCGTTGGTATATTCTTTTACCGCCTGGGTAGGCAAGCTGGCCGGGCAGGATGCAATTTTGGGCATGGATTTTATGGTCCCGGCCGGTATACGGCTGGACTTATCGCATGGAACATTGACGTTGCCGGACGAGGTACAGATCCAACTGGCCGGCCGGCGGCCCTTATACGGCGCCTACGTCCAGTTCCTCAAGCTAGGTCAGTTTGTAACGGTGCCAGTGGGAAAGGCGGTGGAAGTAATGTTACGGCCGCACGACCGACGGAGTAAGTTATGGCTGACAAGGGGCGAGTGCTGGGTACCATCGTTCGTTAAAGGGGGTGGTCATCTCAACTTCATAAGCGTGACCAACATCTCTGAAAACCCCTCACCTTGCATGAAGATGTGATTATTGGAATGTGGCTGGCCGAGGATAAAGTGCCCCGCCGGCCGGGCTATGTCACTATTGGATCAAGATGCTATATTGAGTGGCAAAACCTAGCGTTTCAGGCAACCACCGATCTGGTCAGCGAAGAGGAAGAATTAGAAGAGGACCAGACTCCGATGGTGGATAAACCCGAGTACCGGACCCCTTCTAAAATATTGACGCGGAGCCGGCCGTCGCCGGATCCGGCTGAATGCATGGACCGAAGCTACGCCCCGATCGCGGAACTGGTTTTGCCCACTCGGAAGGAGACGGACGAACGACAGAGTCGGGAGGAAGGACCAAGCAGAGTTGCATATACGGTCAGCCCCGATGACGGTTGTGACGACCGAAGTGAAAGCGGATCGGCCCAGCCGGCCGAGCAGAATTCGGAAATAGTCGAAGGCGGATCGGCCCAGCCGGCCGAGCAGAATTCGGAAATATCCGAAGGCGGATCGGCCCAGCCGGCCGAGCAGGATCCCGAAGCGGCCGAAGCCGATCAAGTCTGCATTCATGAAGGGGGCGAACTATATGTTGAAGGCATGGAAGAACAGATGGCGGTGCTACCTGAGGTGATCCCCTGCCCCCCAGCAGTCACTATCGACGATCTACAAGTGGGAGACCCGGATGTGAACACCCCGGAGGAGATCAGCAGGTTGAAGGATATTATATGGAAAAGACGACATCTGTTGATTGGACCAGGGAACGCACTTCCTCCGGCCGCCCATGGGGCGGTTTGTGATATCGATGTGGGAGGTGCCAAGCCGGTGGCACAGAGATGCCGAAGAGTCGCCCCCCAATATCGGGAAAAGCTGTCAGAGCTTATCAAGGGTTTGCTGGCCACCAAGATAATTCAGCCGTCCACCTCGCCATGGGCTTCGCCCATTGTAATTATCATTAAGAAGAATGGGGTGGATATAACGTTGTGCATCGATTACCGGCTGGTGAACCGGCTGACTAAGCTGATGATTTATCCGATGCCGCTGATAAACGACCTGCTGGAGGACCTGGATAAAGTTTTGTGGTATTGCTCACTGGACATGGCTAGTGGATTCTGGGTGGTCTCTATGACCGATCGTGCACGGGAGATCTCTGCATTCGTGACGCCTTTCGGGTTGTTCGAGTGGAACCGGATGCCGTTCGGTCCGAAGAATGCTCCGCAGATTTATCAACGGCTGATAGATAACGCGCTGTACGGACACTTCAAGATCAAGGCGGATCAAGATCCGGCTCTGGTCGGGAATGTGTTCGCCGAAGGTGACCCGGACCCCGACCCAAAACCTTCAGTTTTGGGGCGGCGGTCTTACATTGATGACATTCTCGTTACGGCAACTACCTGGGATTTATTGTGTGACAAAGTGGAGAAGTTGATGATTACGTGTGAAAAGTGGAATCTTTCGATTAGTGTGGTTAAGAGTTTCTGGGGAAAGACTAAGGTGACCTATTTGGGTCATCAAGTTTCGATTGCCGGATTGGAGGCTAATCCGAAGGATTGGGAGTCCTTGAGTAATCTGCCTTTCCCGCGATCCCTAAAGGCTATGCAATCCTTTTTGGGCAGCCTGAATTATTACAGTCGGTTCATCGAGGATTTTGCAGTTTATGCGGCGGTCTTGTATGAGTTGCGGGAGGTGGATTACCATAAGCTGAGAGAGCAGGATAGGCAAGCGGAGACGCACGCCGGGCTGGCAATTTCAGCCAATGAGGAAGCACCCTTTTCGGTTATTTCAGCCAATGGGGAAGCGCCCTCCTCGAGTATTTCAGCCAATGAGGAGGCGCCCTTTTCAGGTATTTCGGCCAATGAGGAAGCGCCCTTTTCGGGTAGTTCAGCCAATGGGGAAGCGCCCTTGTCTGCCCAGACAAGCGACCGGCCGCCGGACCCCGGCGCGGCCGGCCCGGACGACCACATGACCCGAGCGATGGTTTTTGGCATGTTAAAGGCGAAGATGGCGACCACACCGGTCCTGAAACATTTCGATGTTAATAAGACTCCGGTGGTCATCATCTACGCTAACAAGTGGGCCATCTCGGCCGCTCTCGTGCAGGATCATGATGGAGTGTACTGTCCCGTGACCTTCACCAGCCGGACCCTGAAAGTTAATGAAGTTAATTACGGATTGGTGGATAAAGAAGTTCTGGCTCTATTACGGATTTTGGATGTGTGTTATACTATGCTGGTGTCTCGGACTATCAAAGTACTATCCAGACGGTCGACCCTATCATGGCTCCTGACGGCGAATGGGATTGATGGCCGGCTGGGGAGATGGGCGGCTCTGCTGTCTCAGTGGTCCCTCGAAGTGATTAAGTGTACTAAGGGGGAAGAGGAAATACTGGGCACATTGGCTGCCAGCATCACCCCCAGGGCAGAAGTGGAGGAAGCCCTGATAGCGATCGCACCTCGGAAGCAGCCTCGACAAACTATCGTGTTGCCGCCGCCAACCGTGGGACCCACGGAGGAACTACTGGTTTTGAGTTTCGATGGGTCGGCGAGTGTAAAGAAAGGGGTCGGGTCCTATAGTGCCATTTTGTGGAAGTTGCCCGAATGGAAGGCGGTCGCGGCCGCCTCGGATTTCACGCCTGGCATCACGGTGAACGAAGCGGAGTATAGGGGATTACTGCTGTCCTTAGATCTGCTGGCTGGCCGGACACAGGGGCGGATCATTATATGCGGTGATTCCAACCTGGTGATCCGGCAAATCACCGGAGAGATAGATTGCAAGGCGCCGCGGCTGAGACTGCTAAATAATCGGGTTATGTCCGCCTTGCGGAGGTGGCCGGAGCACGAATTGCTGCACGTCAGACGAGACTGGAATAACAGCGCAGACCATCTGGCCACCTTAGCCATGCGAGATCAGACTGGACTCACCGTCTCGGAACCAGGATTGTTAGACGAATTGGCGGAGATGAACAGACTGTCGGAGATAATCAAACCGGCCGCTAGCGACGAAGGTCCCTCGCCCGAATCCAGCCGTCCCGGGGAAAAGGAATATAACGACCGCGACTGGGAACAGGACGTCCACGCCCGATCGACCCAGGAAGTACCCTGCAGCAATAAAAGGCCCCTCTAGGTGGACCCCGAGCAGGCCTGGCGAAGCTAACCACGGTTAGTAGTCAACAGTGAATGTTTGGAGTGGGAACGGATGGATATATTAAAAAAGGAAAACTGAGAGAAATAGAAGAATTAAAGCAAGCCCGACTACTCATCCCCGTCGACGATTATACTTGCCTCGGAGCCGAGTCACGCGAAACCCAGGGTGGTCGGAGGGCCGTGCGCGGTATTGATTGCGCCAAGGATCTTGCCGGTCGATGGCCGCCAAAGATTGAGAAAGAGAGGTGGTCTGATCCAACGCATCTAGGCCGGGATACCACGTCCCTCCTTCCGCTGCACATCCACTCCGGCGGTTTGGCAGATGGAGCATGAACGGGAAGAGAAACAGGTCCAAGTCACATTCACCATCCCGGATACCCGCCATGATGAACGCGCACAGACGGACCCACGCTTCGGAAGCTCGCCCCCGACGATTCTTGCGGGCAAGGGAGTACCTGCGGAGGGACTCGTCCGCTCGCTTGTCCTCGGCCGAGATGTACAGGAAGTGGGTAGATTCCCAGATGGCCCAAGCGTGAGTCACGGTGAAATCATGAAGTCTCGCTTTGAATTCCATGAACCATGGATAGGATGGAAGCCCCATATCCGGCATCTCGGTGTGCAAGATTTTCCAGGGCTCGGTCTCCATGAGTGTGTCGATGGCGCCCGACTTCATCAGGTTAGGGTCCCAAGTCTTTGACGGTGCCTTGTAAAATCGTGGGAATAACCAGAGATGCGGACGGGACAGAGATTGAGCAAGTTGGGAACTGGAGATATCAGCCAGGCTGGTATTGCCCAGTTGCTCGACTGCCCAAGGCAGTATGGCAGACCGATCCGCCCCACTGGGGAAACGCCCTCCCGATAACCATAGAAGCGGAAGTTTGGGAAAAGAGGGCGCAAGAGTAAGAGTACTCCTCCGGACTCTAGACCTGGCGGCCGGTCGCTGAGGTCGGCGTGTAGTACGCGACCCGGCCGAGGTTGAGCGTCGTTGTCTGGCCGAAGACTGGGGAAGAGGTTCCTCTGAGTCACTCAGGTCGGGAGGGGTCAACCACTGATCCGGGATGTCATCGTCGTTGTCCTCCACTTTCTCCTCGGCCACTCTGTCGGAACTCGAGTTACGCGCGACCGGAGCGGCCGGGGCGTCGACAGTGCGGGGAGGCAAGGATGGGTCGGACGGGTCATGTTCCCCGGAACCAAATCCTGCCGGCGGCGGAGTCTGCAGATCTATGATCTGATCGGACCCCACTGGACTCGTCGTCCGCCTACCGGAGCGGGAAGGGCGGCGACGGGTATCCGAGCGAGAACGGAGTAATGCAACGTTGACTTGCTGAATCTCGTAATCCTCGTCTTCTTCGTCATCGTCATAGATAACCGAAGGGGAGGATGGTCCCGAGTCCGAAGAAGAATTAGGGGGCACGGCCGCTGATTCCGAAGGGGGCGCGGCCGCTGACTCAGAAGAGGGCGCGGCCGCTGACTCAGAAGAGGGCGCGGCCACTGATTCCGAAGGGGGCGCGGCCGCTGACTCAGAAGAGGGCGCGGCCGCTGACTCAGAAGAGGGCGCGGCCGCTGACTCAGAAGAAGGCACGGCCGCTGACTCAGAAGAGGGCGCGGCCGCTGACCCGGATGGAGCCACGGCCGCTTCGGATTCCGAGTCCTCTTCAGAGTTAGAACTGGGGGTGAGACCGGTTCTACCGGGAGTGTATTGAGGGGATGGAAGAGGGGACCGCTCCGCGAACAGGCTGTCCTCGCTCTCCGACCCGGGCGCTTCCCCGTCGTCCGATTTGTCTGGAGGACATTGGCGCGAGGGTGGAGATACGCTTTGCTTCCTTTTCTTAGGCGGGCTGGCATCAGCCAAAAAGGGGCTGGAGCCGGCCGGACGTTTTTGCCCTTGCAACCCTGCCGGGACGGACGAAGAGTTGGGACTGGCAAGGGGCGAGTCGGGGCCGGCGGAAAGTTCCGCAGGTTCCGACCCTGCTGCGGCGGGCAACGGGGTTGGGTTCGGCGGAGAAGTCTTCCATTGACCCACCATTCCCAAGACAGACAAGACGGATTCCCGCACCTCGGGAGGAGCTCGAAAAAGGGGAGCGGCCTGGCTCTGAGTTGCCTCGAGCTGGTTTTGAAGTCCACACAATAAGGACCTAAAACGATCTTCTTTATCCAGCATGGCATGACAAACACGGTCCGCCCGAGCCAGTATGGCATGGGCGTCGGAATTCTCCTGGCGGGCCCGGTACAGCTCAGAACGCAACTCCTGTTGCCGAGAAGTGGCTTCTTGCAACTGCCGCTCCAGATCCGTGATTTGGC
Source organism: Sclerospora graminicola (assembly GCA_001887855.2). Lineage (NCBI taxonomy): Eukaryota > Oomycota > Peronosporomycetes > Peronosporales > Peronosporaceae > Sclerospora > Sclerospora graminicola. Next base: position 4,699 of record MIQA02007740.1, on the reverse strand, counting down.
GAAGGGCCTGGGTGTGGGAGTCGCGCAGGTGGTCGCGGTTGTCCCGCACATTATCCAGGTCTTGGGACACCTGGCAGAGCCGGGTACGAAGATGCGTAAGCTCCCGAGACATGTCCGGAATTTTGGCCGATTGCTGTTTCAGCTCTTCTAACTGTTGAACTGCGGAGTGACAAGAAAATAACAAAAAAAACTGTAAGCAACTGGGCCATCGCGTAAGAAGAGACGAGGCACTCACGCTGAAGCTTGGATCGTTGGACCAGTTCCTGATTAGCAGACCGGAGAGGTTCAACGACGTCTTCCAACATGCGGAGGCGGTTACGCTCTTCTGTCAGGATGGTGAATTGGCTCTCGAGATCGGCCACTTGTTTCCGGAGATCGATTACTTCCGGAGATGGACCCCGAGCGGCGGCTTCGTCAGCCCGACGGTTGGCAGCGGCGAGTTGCCGAACCAAGTCGGCCTGGATCTGCTCCAAGTCATCCACCTGGGCGGTCAACATGTCCAACCTCTTTTCCATCCCCGCTGTCTCGGAGATCGGGGTGGATGGCGCGGCCGCTCGTTGTAGAGCGTCCGTGAGTTGACCTACAATGGCCCTGAGGCGGGCCACCTCATCCTCCGCTGCTTTGCGACCAAGTTTCAGTTCGGCGACCCGGGGGTTCAGGCGGTCCAACATCGCGCAAGAAGTTTTGAAGCTCCGAAACAGAGATTCATAGTTGTCCTGACAGGATCGAAGCTCCTCCCGAAGGGAAGAAACGACGACTTGCAGTCTGTCCCGTTCGCCGCAGGCTTGGCCGTGAACGCGGAGCGCGGCCTCGGCGTCAGCGGACGACAGTACCAGATCGGGAGTGCGAGACGATTTCGGCGGTTGTGCGACCTCCACTCCGCTGGCAGGCGAGTCGTCGTCCACGAGAACAAGACGGCAAACGTTGGCCTTGTCAATTTGCAAGACTGGAGATTAATCAAGACAATGTCAGTATTGGTGGACATGCATGCTAGCCAGTGCGGAGACCGACTGAGTCCATGGAGATGTTATAAAGTGGTGGGATGACGTACCGAAGCGAGGCATGGATGAGCGGTATCGGGTCAAGTAAGTTCGAGTGAGATCGTGTCCCGACCGTTGTGCGGCCGTGTCGCGACTCAGGGGCGGCTGTGGTGAAGTGACTTATAAAATAATGTAAGGCACTTTCCAAAGGGCGCATCCTGATTGGTGGAAATGAGGGCCAAGGGTGTAGGCGCCGGATAGTCGCCGCCGATGAAGTCTACCAGCGGCCAGGTGGCGCCAGGCTGGAAACCAAGTCGGCGGTCCTGACAAGGGGCGAGGATAGTCGGATAAGCGGGCTGAGCAGACGGAAGGACTATGGAGGTTTGACGGCCGAGGCGCGGATGGCGGACGGCCAAGATGGCGGACTGTTCGTAAGGATGGAGTGGAGGGAGCCTGAAAGAAGAGGATTGTTCTAGTGGAAAGAGTATGCACCGGGATCGTAGGAAGGGCTACCAAGGGATTGCTAGCGTCAGCGGCCAAGAGACGCGGATGGGTGGCTATCCGGCCGAGGCGGACGGGTACAATGTACCATTCGGACTGGTACGATATGGGTTCGGTGTACCGGCCGGGCTGGTACACAAAGTCGGAGTTAGCCGGGTTGCGTTGGGTAAGATACATGACTGGTCAGGCGGGTTATTTGAGGTAGGTTACACAAAGGGAGTATTGGACATAGGATAAATCAGTATACGTTTCGCTTTCTTAGACACAAGTCGCTTTATTGGTTCACGGCAGAGGGCTAACAAGGTCCCCTCTTGCTGTTATTGGTTTGCCCGGGGAAGGTTAAGTTAACCCACCGGAAGTCCCTGACCGGGAGTCGCGGCGACTTCGTATACTCACCTCAAGTCGCCCGTGTTTTGAACACGGTATTAAGTATTGGGAAGTGGTGACATTTGGCCTTCTGTGGATACACATTTGGATTCGCCCTTCATTGTTATTGGTTTAGCTGGCCGATCGATTATTCTCGGTCCAGCCGGTACTATACAAACTTCAAGTGTCCTATTGGCTTAGCTGGCCGATCGACTATTCTCGGCCCAGCCGGCACTATACAAAGTTCAAGTATATTACCCAACGAGCTCCCCGGTGACGATTTCCGCCCAGAAGCTACCCCTAGTCCTACACTTCATCTCCCTATTGGACGGATTTACACTTTTCGCTCTAGGGTCCATCAAGAGAGCTAACCACCCAGTACTGACGGGTACACAAGGTGAGCTTTTAACATGCAACATTCGAGCAGTCGCGATCAAGCGGATGGAAGCGACCGATCCAGCCGGCCTCAAGCCAGATCGGATCATGACTCGGATGGACGGAGTACCCCCTCCGGTAGTCAGTCGTCTGGGACCCCCGTGGGTGTTCGCGTCTCAGGAAGATTTTCTGAGAGCGACTACACCACAGAGCAACTGAGCAATACCAGCCTGGCTGATATCTCCAGTTCCCTACTCGCTCACTCTCTGTCCCGTCCGCCTCTCTGGTTATTCCCACGATCTTACAGGGCGCCGTCTCCAGAGACTTGGGACCCTGTCCTGATGAGGTCGGGCGCCATCGACACACTCATGGAGACCGAACCGTGGAAAATCTTGCACACCAAGATGCCGGATATGGGGCTTCCATCCGATCCATGGTTCACGGAATTCAAAGCGAGACTTCATGATTTCACCGTGGCTCACGCTCGGGCCATCTGGGAGTCTACCCACTTCCTGTACATCTCGGCCGAGGTCAAGCGAGCGGACGAGTCCCTCCGCCGGTACTCCCTTGCCCGTAAGAATCGTCGGGGACGAGCTTCCGAGGCGTGGTCCGTCTGTGTGCGTTCATCATGGCGGGTATCCGGGATGGTAGATGTGACTTGGACCTGTTTCTTTTCCCGTTCATGCTCCATCTACCAAACCGCAGGAGTGGAAATGCAGCGGAAGGAGGGACGTGGTATCCCGGCCTTGGTGCGTTGGATCAGACCACCTCTCTTTCTCAATCTTTGGCGGCCATTGACCAGCAAGATCCTTGGCGCAATCAATACCGCGCACGGCCCTCCGATCACCCTGGGCTTCGGGTGACTCGGCTCCAAGGCAAGTATAGTCATCGACGGGGATGAGTAGTCGGGCTTGCTTTAATTCTTCTCTTTCTCTCAGTTTTTTTTTTTTTAATATATCCATCTGTTCTTCTTCCGTTCCCCCTCCAAACATTCACTGTTGACTACTGACCGTGGTTAGTCTCGCCAGGCCTGCTCGGGGTCCGCCTAGAGGGACCTTTTATTGCTGCAGGGCACTTCTTGGTCCGATCGGGCGTGGACGCCCTGTTCCCAGTCGCGGTCGCTATATTCCTCTTTCATAGGACGGCTGGATTCGGGCGATGGGCCCTCGTCTCTAGCGGCCGGTTTGATTATCTCCGATAGTTTGTTCATCTCCGCCAATTCGTCCAACAATCCTGGATCCGAGACGGTGAGTCCGGTCTGATCTCGCATGGCCAAGGTGGCCAGACGGTCTGCGCTGTTATTCCAGTCTCGTTTGACGTGCAGCAATTCGTGCTCCGGCCACCTCCGCAAGGCGGACATAACCCGATCATTTAATAGTCTCAGCCGCGGCGCCTTGCAATCTATCTCTCCGGTGATTTGCCGGATCACTAGGTTGGAATCACCGCATATGACGATCCGCCCCTGTGTCCGGCCAGCCAACAGATCTAAGGACAGCAGTAATCCCCTATACTCCGCTTCGTTCACCGTGATGCCAGGCGTGAAATCCGAGGCGGCCGCGATCGCCTCCCATTCGGGCAGCTACCACAAAATAGCACTATAGGCCCCGACCCCTTTCTTTACACTCGCCGACCCATCGAAACTCAAAACCATTAGTTCCTCCGTGGGTCCCACTGTTGGCGGCGGTAATACGATAGTTTGTCGAGGCTGCTTCCGAGGTGCGATCGCTATCAGTGCTTCCTCCACTTCTGCCCGGGGGTAATGCTGGCAGCCAGTGTGCCCAGTATTTCCTCTTCCCCTTTAGTACACTTAATCACTTCGAGGGACCACTGAGACAGCAGAGCCGCCCATCTCCCCAGCCGGCTATCAATCCCATTCGCCGTCAGGAGCCATGATAGGGTCGATCGTCTGGATAGCACTTTGATAGTCCGAGACACCAGCATAGTATAACACACATCCAAGATCCGTAATAGAGCCAGAACTTCTTTATCCGCCAATCCGTAATTAACTTCATTAACTTTCAGGGTCCGGCTGGTGAAGGTCACGGGACAGTACACTCCATCATGATCCTGCACGAGAGCGGCCGAGATGGCCCACTTGTTAGCGTAGATGATGACCACCGGAGTCTTATTAACATCGAAATGTTTCAGGACCGGTGTGGTCGCCATCTTCGCCTTTAACATGCCAAAGGCCACCATCGCTCGGGTCATATGGTCGTCCGGGCCGGCCGCGCCGGGGTCCGGCGGCCGGTCGCTTGTCTGTGCGGGCAAGGGCGCTTCCCCATTGGCTGAACTACCCGAAAAGGGCGCTTCCCCATTGGCTGAATTATCCGAGAAGGGCGCTTCCCCATTGGCTGAAATAACGAAAAGGGCGCTTCCTCATTGGCTGAATTTTCCGAGCCGGGCGCTTCCCCATTGGCTGAAATAACCGAAAAGGGCGCTTCCTCATTGGCTGAAATTGCCGACCCGGCCTGCGTCTC